>PVIU01005728.1:45449-109956 GCA_004026605.1 Ondatra zibethicus | reverse complement strand
AGAGTAGTGTACTGTAGTATAGTATAGTTTATTATAGTGTAGAGTAGTGTACTGTAGTATAGTATAGTGTAGTTTATTATAGTGTAGAGTAGTGTACTGTAGTATAGTATAGTTTATTATAGTGTAGAGTAGTGTACTGTAGTATAGTATAGTTTATTATAGTGTAGAGTAGTGTAGTATAGTATAGTGTAGTTTACTATAGTGTAGAGTAGTGTAGTATAGTGTAGTTTACTATAGTGTAGAGTAGTGTACTGTAGTATAGTATAGTTTATTATAGTGTAGAGTAGTGCACTGTAGTATAGTATAGTTTATTATAGTGTAGAGTAGTGTACTGTAGTATAGTATAGTTTATTATAGTGTAGAGTAGTGTAGTATAGTATAGTGTAGTTTACTATAGTGTAGAGTAGTGTAGTATAGTGTAGTTTACTATAGTGTAGAGTAGTGTACTGTAGTATAGTATAGTTTATTATAGTGTAGAGTAGTGTACTGTAGTATAGTATAGTTTATTATAGTGTAGAGTAGTGTACTGTAGTATAGTATAGTTTATTATAGTGTAGAGTAGTGTAGTATAGTATAGTGTAGTTTACTATAGTGTAGAGTAGTGTACTGTAGTATAGTATAGTGTAGTTTACTATAGTGTAGAGTAGTGTACTGTAGTATAGTATAGTGTAGTCTACTATAGTGTAGAGTAGTGTAGTATAGTATAGAGTAGTGTAGTGTAGTCCAGTGTAATGTAGTTTACTGTAGTATAGTATAGTGAAGTTTATTATAGTATACAGTAGTGTAGTATAGTATAGCTAATATGATAGAGTACAAGAGATGTCCCATGGCTACATGATAGATGATAACTTTATGACACACTCGAGCATTTCAGGATCAATACTACCTGTCATTTACCTACAACACAGAGACCAGCCTCATACCTTAAGACAAACCTCACCCTTACAAGAATGCCTTATGTTCTTTCATGAAAGAAACAATTGATAATTGGCAGGATAGGAAAACAACAGGGGGAGAATGATGTCTAGAAGGACGACTTCCTATCAGGTGGTGTCTGATGCCTGACTGTATCTAGCTCTTGTCACTAGCTCAGATGCCATATTCTTTTTGGAATCAAACTTGATACTTGGTGTGCTATGAAGCCACTACTATGTCCTTTTTATAAGAGCACAGTCACAATAGGCCTCTTGAACCTCAGATGGTATCCAAGATTCACCATTGTCATAATCCAGACCTGCAGCAAAAGTCACTCAGGAACCGCTGCTTGCCTATACTCATGAGTCCCAAAATGCAGCGGTATGCCATTGGGGTCTACAGCCCCTCCAACAATAAGCCACAAGTAACCCTTCTCTCCCTAAGCTGCTTCTTCTCAGGCATATCACAACAACAATAAAATCAACAAATGCAAATTCCATCCTTCTAGAAGTTAGAGAGGCTTGAGTTTGCATGGGTTCATTATGCTCCCTCATGTCTGAAGACTCAGCGGTGAAACATTTAGTAACTGAGGGTGGGTTAAAATGGTTGGTATCTGGATATACCTGGAAACTTCTTCATCCCCACATCTGGGAGTCTCTTCTGGAATTCCCAACACAGCAACTGCAGAATGTAGGAATAAGAGCCAGGAGCCTGCCTGTGGAGAGTCACAAAGCCCATCTTCCATCTGACGTGGTCCCTGGCCTTCTATCTTCAAGGGGAACAAGTGTGGGGTGAATATTCCAGAATCTGCAGCCATGGTTCAGTGTGGTCTGCAATGTTTGCCTGGTGCTGTGGCTTTGGCCTTTCCTGGGCTGTCTCTCTTCTCGCTTAGGGGGAAGGAAGCCACAGCCTTGCTTGGGCGGTCCATTCCTTTGTCTGGCTGAGCCTTTCTGTTCTTTCTTATTTGTTCTTACTGCGTGTCTGCAGGGAAGGGATTGCTTGTTATCTCCCCACTGGGAAACGCTGCCGTTTGCTCAGGTTTGTGGCAGCAGCACTGGGAGGATCACACCTAAAGAAGCCTTATTTATGTCACTTCTGAGGTTCGCTCTCTCCTCTCAGTCGTGTTGTCAGAGCTAACACTTTTATAGGCAGCAGAGACTATGGAATAGATCATGGAATATCAAGTAGCTCAGACTTTATTGTTACTTCAATAGCTCCTCTCTGTATGAACCCAGACTAAGATTTTTGCTGTGTATGAGGACATATTTTCTTTTTATTCTTGGCTGTTTGAAAGTCCGCTAGTGTGCTCTCCTAGCCCATGTTTAGAGTTTTTACGGTGGGAGAACGTGCGCCAACCTCAGTGGCAGTGAAGCAATTTACCTCAAGCTCAATAGATAATGGCTGGAAAGGTCATAGCCCGATTTTTCTCAGTGTGATTTGCATCTTTGTTTGGATTTTATGTTCGTTTGTATTGACAGTGTACTCAATGAGGGTGGCAATGAATGACAGCTGGCGGAGTCCATGAGAATCTTTTGATAAAAGGACTTTCACATGCTTAAGCAATGAGGAATTTAGGTTGTTGTATTGCTGTGGATTGTCTCTGACCTTATCTGCTGCAAGAGAGACCTCAGACATCAGGGAGTACAAAGAATCTATACAAGCTCCAGCCTCTTTAGCTTCTAGAAGGATGGAACCTGCATCAGTTGCTTTTATTGTTGCTATGACAAAATGCCTGAGAAGAAGCAACTTAGGGATGGAAGGGTTACTGGATTTAGCAAGAAAAATGTCAGAAGTCATCCCAACTCTTCCCTTGGACCACTCTCTCTTTAAAAGTTAATCTCCTGGGCTTTCAAACAGGGCCAATATCACCTGTTCTTTAGAATGATGATTAAATGGTGCCAGCTGTTAGTGACGAGGAGGGAATAAAGGAATTTGTGGGAAATTGTTTGTATAGTGGGGTGATTAGGTTGGTGGTTGTTCATTATTGAGCTATGCCAGGGTTTCTTCACTGAAGACAGAGTCATGATTTCAGTGGCTGGAGAATCTGGGCCTAAAGAAAAGGAGAGTGTTGTGTGTGTGTTATCACAACAGAGTTGTTTCTCCTAATCTGTAAGATGACTGGGGTCTCTGTTACACTATCATTGAGTAGAGTAGCCTATTAAACCTACAATGAACAGTGTAGCCTACAAACCAGAGACCTCCAGTTAGACCAATGACTCTTTGCAATGAACACTGGAAAGTAAAGCTATATGGACAAAAGAGCTTACTCGGAGTCACTCACTGTGTCACTGCAACTTCCATGATGAGACTGATTTTTCCTTTTTTTCTCTAAAATTTTATTTTATTTTATATTTTGGAGGAGGGGGAGGTTGCCACAGCAGAGGGCGAATATATGAAGAGCCGGGGAAACGAAGCCTAGCTTCTTGTGCTGATGATGTATGGATTTAATGATAGAACTAAACACAGCAGGGCAATCCTCAGCAGAGGAGTGGATAATATTAACGTAGATATATCGATAGTGATCATTTTCTGTAATTTTTGCATGATATTTCTACTGAAGGAAACTGAGTAAAAAGGGGGTATAACCAGTATTCCTTGCTAGTGTGTACAAGTCCACAATCATCTCAAAACAAAAAAGTTTAACTGAAAAAAAGGAATGTTGATTTAAGATATATGGTTTCTTTTGTTCATTTTCCAATATTTCTGTAAATTGATGTAGACCTATAATCAAAAACTAAACATTCATGAAAAGGTAATCAAATTAGGGTAAGTTTAAAAACTGCCTTTGAAAGAAGACTTAACTATGATTTTTGCCCTGACTCAAGTTTTGCAGCCATTTAAATACATTTTTCTGTGTTTCTGGGAGACCAAATAATTTCCCTCCCCTTTTCATTTCTCATGAGTCAGTTCAGCAACCCCTTTTATACAGCCTGTGAGATAGACTCTATTTCTGAAAAGCAAATTATTCATTGTGGTTGCCTATCTCAAGATACATTGGTTTGGTCAAATTATGGCAGTGAGTCCCTTTCTGTTTAAATGCCAGAAACCATTCAGTGAGGAGTGGGAGGGAGGAAGAAACTCTTCCACCAAATGTTTATTAAAGAAATGGCTTTTTTCTCTTCTGTCCCTGCTGAAGGCAGCTATAGGATTTCAGCTTGGCACGACAAAGTCAAAGTAATTCATGGATTGCTGTGCGGGACAGCCCCGAGGTAGACCGGATCATCTGTGGACCATAGATGCTACATTTCAGCTATACTTTATAGAAAATGCTACTCCATCTCAGCACATACTTAAAATTGTGTGTACATTTCTGTTTCTTTGTTTGTCATATGACTTTCTGATCAGAGAGAATGGTTGGAGGCCCTGAGTGGGTGATGGGAAAGAAATGAGAGTAAATCAATAACAAAAACTTCAAAAGCTGGATTTAATGTGACTTTATTTGGTAAGTTTGGGCATTATTCAAAGCCTCTGAGAGCTATAAGGAAAGACTTTGCAGTATTTATTGAGAGCTCACTATGTGCTAAGGTTGGGTGCATTTGTGAAGGAGACCAGAAGGATTAGAAGCAAATCCTCTGGAGATATGGTTTATAGATTACACAATGGATTGAACTCCACTGCTCCACCTGGCTCTCACAGTATCCACCAGGGAGGAATTACTACTTGTCCTCATTTTATGTGAAAGAAAACAAAATCTTTGACATTAAGACTCTTGTCAGTGTAGGGCTTGAACCCTGTAATTTATAGCCGTCTCCTTCAGTCTTCAGGGATTTATTCTAATCTCTCTCCTGGGTGATTGCCACTTCTGAGAGTACCAAGTCTTGTATATCAAATGCTTTTCCCTGTTTATAAAGACTTAATTTATAAGTCAGATACATAAAGAGATTAGCAGTGGCTAAATGATACATTTGATTAATTACAATAATATATTGTAATAAAACTTATATGAATGTGGTTTCTTTCAAAATATCTTATTGTACTGCCAGTCTTAACAACCACATATTATAATTATTTTCTCTCTACATTAAGTGGAGAAATTTAACCTTTTAATTGGAAGCAGACATTTTATGGTTTCTCTTTGTAACACGTAGATTGCCAGCATCACTACTTTTGTGTTTTGGGGCCTTTATTGATTAACATAAATGTTTCTTGAACATGAGCCCCAGGACACAACAATAACACATTGTAACTGAGAAGGTTATTAAGTCATCAGTGGGCACTATGCACGGTGTGAATGCCTGCGACAAGAAGAAGATTTACATCTTGGGCTGGGCAGAGTGGGATAGTGTGCCTTCATCATGCTGCTCACAATGATGCATAATTTAAAACTCAGAAATTGTTTTCCTTGGAGCATCCTGCTTAATATTTTTGAACCGTGTTTGACAGAAGGTAATTGAAATCAGAAATAATGATTTGGAGAATTATAGAGAACTTCTAAGTCCATTACTAATGTAACACAGGTCGTATCTCCCAAGGAATGAACGTATGTGAAAACATGCATTTTTCTCTAACAGCGTCCTCCTACTTTCTTTTCCTCTTTCTTACAGAAACACATGACAGATATTTAAACAATAGAGATTTATAGTACCCTGTAATTATGGTAATGCATTCCAGATAGTAGCATTAGAGCCTAGAGACTTTCCTGTTTCTATGGAAATTGTTCTATTCATTAACAGAAGCAACTTACCCAGATATCCATGGGCAGTGGAAGGGGCTTTGGGAGTATATTCCAGGGAAAGGAAGAAGTCTCTTTTTAAAAGAGGGCTCTCATGTATTTCGGGCTGGCCTCAGATTTTCTTTGTAGCGGAAGAGGATGTTGAACTTTTAGTCCTCCCTCCTCTACCACCAAGGAGCTGGGATTTCATGTGCTACCACACCTGGCTTGTGAGGTGCTGGGGATCAAACTCAGGGATTTGAGCACTATAGTCGAGCATTTTACCGATGGAGCTACAACCTCAGCCCTCAAAAGAAGAAACTTAAAAAAATATTTATATTCAAGTATAGTTTTTACAATAATGTCATATTTTATACAATAATGTCATATTTATCACAGAAATATTAGGTCATATACATCACCATGAAGGGTGGCAAAGCTCTTCCCAACACACCCCAGCCAACAATAGAAGCTTAAATCTCCCTCAGCATTAAACAGCTTAATCTTAGAGAGATTTCTAGACTTCATTGTTCTTTATTCTCCCTTCACATATTATTTCCATACTTTCTTGTAACATGAGGGCTGCTTGTTGGGGTTTTTGTCCTGCCCAGTTCCCACAGCTGGTAAGCCGTAAAGAAATTACACAGAGAGTCTGCATTAATTATAAACTGATTGGCCCATTAGCTCAGGCTTCGTATTAGCTCTTATACCGTATATTAACCCATTATCCTTATCTATGTTAGCCTCATGGCTCAGTACCTTTTTGAGCAGGGCAGGTCACATCCTGGTTCTTCTGTGGTCTGGGCAGGACTGCGGAGGAATGGGCTTCCTCCTTCCCGGCATTCTCCTGTTCTCATTGCCCCAACTTTGCTTCCTGTCTGGTTGTCCCACCTATAATTCCTGCCTGGCCAATCAGCGTTTATTTAAAACATGATTGACAGAATACAGGCAATTTTCCCACACCACTTTCTGATCTAATTAAAAGACATAATACAAACATTCTTAAAATTCCTGTTATTTAATAGCATGTTGATATGTCATAGACATATGTTTGTTAAATTTTTAAATCCTCAATTATTTGAAGTCCGTTGTTGTGAATTTCTTATTGTAGATGACATGGGTTAAAATGATAGCAATTTATTATTTATTTATTTACTTACTTACTTATTTCAAGCTTTCATTTATTTATTTTTAGCTTTTACTTATTTCTTTATTAAATTTATTTTACATCTTGACTGCAGCTCCTCCTCCCTCCCCTCCTCCCATTCCTTCCCTCACCTCTCCTCTCCCAACAATCCACTCCATCTCTGTTCAGAAAAGAGCAGGAAACCCATGGGTATCAACAAAGCATGGCATATCAACTTGCAGTAGGACTTAGCACCTCCCCTTGCATTAGGACTGGACAAGGAAACCAAGGGTGAAAAATAGGTTCCCAGAAGGTTTCCAAAGTGTTAGGGACAGCTCCTGCTCCCACTGTTAGGAGTCCTGAAATAGACGTAGCCATACAACTGTCACATATATGTAGAGGACCTTGATCAGTCCCACGCAAGCTCCCTGGTTGTCAGTTCAGACTCTGTGAGCTCTGGAGATCCCAGATTAGTCACTTCTGTGTGTTTTTTTGAGGAGTTCTTGACCCCTCTAACTGGTACCATCCTTCCTTCCTTTCTTCAGCAGGATCCCCTGAACTCAACCTAATGCTTGGCTGGATCTCCTTTGCCCCACCATGTACCTATTCATCACAGTGTTGCCCACTTGTCCAGGATGCCCCAGGAGGGCTGGTGAATGACTTTCATTAATCACCCAGCTTAGGAAGTCAAATCCTGACCTGACTCTCAGAGCAGGCAGCAGTCTGAGAAGTAGAAATCCGGTTCCAAGAAGTCATGTTCTCCAATTCTCACCTCATGTGTGGCCAAGGAGGACATATAGGGTGCAGAGATAATGGCTATGAGATGAAGAACAAGAGAACTCCTTCCAGATGGAGGGAGGAGGGGGCTTCAGGATTTCAGGAACACCTTCCCCTGACAATGCCCATTGGGCTGTCGATAAAGACCACTACAGACCAGTGATTTAGTATCTTCCACACTGCTCTGAACCGAGCATTTGCAGGAGTAGAAGTAAATTCTCCTCACTCCCCCTTTCTGCTGCACAGACCCAAGAAGGCATGTGTTGTTTTCTTGAGATGACACTAGAAGACAGTAGAATCTCTGTCTACCTGGCCCAGGAGTGACTTTGTAAAACAAAGCCTTTTCCTGATCAAAGTGATCCATGATCATACATTCTGTACTTATGTACCATGTGTGCTCTGGAACAATGGTCTTTTATCTTGTCACTTGTATTATTTTTAATAAATGCTGATTGGCCAGTAGGCAGGCAGGAAGTATGGGTAGGGCAACCAGGCAGGAAGTAGAGGCAGGACAATGAGAACAGGAGAATTCTGGGAAGAGAAAAGATGCAGTCTGCAGACATCACCCAGACACAGAGGAAGCCAGACACAGAGCAAGCAAGATGTGACTGCCTCAATGAAAAAGGTACCAAGTCACGTGGCTAACACAGACAAGAATTATGGGTTATTACAAGTTATAAGAATTAATAAGATGCCTGAGATAATAGGCCAACCAGTTTATAATTAATGTAGTAGACCTCTGTGTATTTCTTTGGGACTGAATGGCTGTGGGACTGGGCAGGACAGAAACCTTGGTCAACACATGTGGAACTAATGTTCAAAACCTTTTATTATTGGAAGTTATTACAATTGGTTCCCCTGGCATTCCTAAAATGTAATCTGGTTAACCTATATCCTATATTAATCTAATCAGAACACATAAATGTTAAAGATCCTCTTGTAACACAACTACTTCTTTCAAACATGCCATTTTAGTTAAAGTTTTCTTTGAGACAAGCTCACTGGAATTGTAGAATTTTCTATTGCTTAATTTAAATATTCTTATCTCTCTGTGGTTCATGATAGAGCAGCGGTTTGAGGGTCTGTGTTTTAAGTTGGATTTCAATTGTTGTGATAAACACCATGATGGTAATCCACGTGGGGAGGAAAGGGTTTATTTGGCTTCCACTTCCATGTCACAGTCCGTTACTGAGGAAGGTCTGGAGTCATGGAGGAGCCCTGCTTGCTGGCTTACTTCTCATGGCTTGTTCAGTCTACTTTCTTATATAATCCCAGACCACCTTCCCATGGGAGGCATCACCCACAATAGGCCAGGACCTTCAACTTCAATCCTTTGTCAAGAAAATGTCTCACAGGCATTCCCTCAAGCCAATCAAGAAGATATCATTTTTACAATTGAGTTTAACTCCTCTCAAATGATTCCAGCTTTTTCCAAGTTGACAAAACCAACAAACACCTAGTCAGTACAATTTGGAATCTGGATTTGATTGGCATTGCAGTATGTGGCCAGTGCAAAACTAACCTAGTCATAGATAATTGACTGCATTGTTCTGAATAACACTTAAAAGTTCCATCAACTTGAGTGTCTATCAAGATTGGATTGAGGTAATTGACTATTATATACAGCAGAACAATATGCTACCATTATATCCGTAGCAGTACCTCCATGTTTATTTTCAGGGAGACATGGTGTAGGTAGACTATAAGAAAGCTGTGTGCAAAGCAGCATGTACCAGATCATCTACCAGATGCACAGAGGTATGTTACAACAGGAAAATGTCTGAAAAGGGTTTTGAATGTCAGTTGAATATCAAAAAGGGTTTTGATACTTGCGGATAATCATATTCTGCAAGATTTAAACTTTTGTTTTTAGCTTTTCCAATCCATTTTTATATTGAAATATTTACATGAATTATTTTTATTAAAAAGTCATTTTACTCTGTAAATAATAATGTATATTATTCTTCAACTTATACATTAAACTATATCAGATATATTTGTATTCTGTGTGCCAAATATATATGTTTTGTAAATATTTGTGCTTATATCTTGAAAGTTAGTTTACATTTTCAGTTGTCTCCCGTATGGTTCATGCTTATAAGTTTGTTCAAATTCGTAGTTCTTAGGGTTGGAGAGATGGCACAGTGGTTAAGGAAGCTTGTTGTTCTTTCAGGGGATCCAAATTTGATTTCCAGACTCACAAGGCAGCCCACAACTGTCCATAACTTCAGTTCCAGGGGATACAATGCCCTGTTCTGATCTCCTCAGGCACCAGCACTCAGGGGGTGCACAGACATATATGCATACAAATATTCATACATAAAGAATTAAAAAAATGTTTTCTGTGCTCCTAAGGTTTTGTTTTGAAGTGGTCAGTTTTATATGCTTTATTGCTTTGTTTTAATTTTGAATGGTATTTGTTGTCTACGACATCATCAAGTAAATGGCATCATCAAGTAGTTCATGATGTCACCAAGTAACAGCTGGTCAGCTGGTATATAGAAATCACTTGTGTGTGCATCTAATTAAAATCAACTGCCTACTAAAAACTTCCGCTTTATCAGTTTCTGTGTTAATTCCTAAGTTTTCAGTGTGCACTTGTAACTTCTGTAAGCACCTACAGTTTACTGTCAATGCATATACACACATTCTGCTTACTTTTTATTCACTCTAATTGCATTCACTAACAATTCTGAAATATGATTATAATTAACACAGTTGATCTTCATTTGTCATTTACCATAATAAAAGTTCTTTTCTGGTTTTTCCATAGAGTACAGTGCTGACTTTCAGTTTCAGAGATACACTGGTTTTATCAGGATGAAAAAGTAGTTTCTAATTTTTTATTATAGTCTTGTTAAAATGTGAAAATATAATCATTAATTTCATTAAAATAGCAACAGCTACCGAAGTGTTTATACAATTTTTTTTATCAAACAAAAAAGTAAATTAATTAAGTAGGGAGTGGATTTTGCATTTTGTTCTTTAAGATTATTGTGATATATATATACATATATATATCATGAAATTTAAGTTTTTAACAACATTAAGTATACAGTTCTGTGGCACTGAGTATATTCATGTTTCTCTTCAGTAAGTTCACTTTTGTGAGAAACAAACTCCATCTTTCCTGGTTATTTTAAAGTTTCATGTGTGATTTGGTAAAAATTTAAATTTATTTCATACCTTTATATTCACTGCTTTAGATATTCTATGTCTATTTTGATGGGGATGGTTCTGTGTTGCCTCTTTGAAGTTTTATTGCAGTATTTTGCTTTATGGAAAGAATTAGTATCATTTTTACCGTTGAATGAGCTCAAAAGAGTAGAAATGATCTAAACATTAAATTATTGCATTGAATTTTCCTCAGATCATTTAGACGAGGCCCATAACATAACTTATAGATAATTATTCCATTCTATGTTCTTTTTTTTTTGTTTTTTTGAAACAGGGTTTCTCTGTAGCTTTGGAGCCTGTCCTGGAACTAGCTCTTGTAGACCAGGCTGGTGTCGAACTAACAAAGATCCACCTGCCTCTGCCTCCCAAGTGCTGGGATTAAAGGCGTGCGCCATCACTGCCCGGCCCATTCTATGTTCTTGACAATGCAGTTTCTTCATGCAATACTTAGTGACAGTAAATCATATTTATAAGGAATGTCTTATATCATGTTTCATATTCATTATACTGATATCTTTTTTATAATCATTTTATAATTCATTTTTATAATCATGTAAAATATTCATATTTAATACTATGTTTTCCACTTCCCATTCCTAATATTGTATATTTGTACTCCATGAACATTTGAATAGAGATCTTTGTTCTCCAAGAATTTTGTTTAATGTTACATAAAGAGGCTTATGGCATAAATCCCCCATTGAATTTAGAGTGTCTCATTGGCAAGCCCTAAAGGAATCCTGGTCCCTGTTTCTAAGCCTCAGTTTCTGTGAACCCTGGTCAACCTTCATTTCTCTCACCCAGGGTGTCCCACCTTCCTCAAGGCTCAGGGTGTTTGCTCAAGGTAGATTCTAGTTGGGTCCCAGGGTTTCTTGAGCTTTAGCGGTAATAAGGAAGTGTTGAAATGAAAGGCAAGCTATGTGGGGCAGAGATATGCAGATTCCTTGTAACATTAACAGTATGGCTAAGGGGAAGCTACCATGTCACTGGACCTCCTTAAAGCAAAAATATTGGTTGTATCAATATTCAAGCTCCCTGCTCATCAGAAAAAGCACAATGTTGGTCGAGGTTTCTGTCCTATCTTGTCCTGAAGCATTTATCAGCGAGACATTTTCATCTTGCTTCCTCTGTGGGTGGGTGACAACTGCAGACTGAGCCTTTCCTTTTCTCAGAATTCTTCTGTTCTGGGTGCCCCACCTATACTTCCTGCCTGGCTACTGGCCAATTAGCATTTTATTAAACCAGCACAAGTGACAAATCTTTATATAGTACAAGATCATTGTCCCACAGCAGCAGAAGGAATGCCTGTAACTCTATTGGCTAGAGAGTGGGCAGAGGTTTCTTAGGCTGAATCCAGCAAAATTTTAGATGAACATAAAAAGAATTCAAAATCTTTACTTCATAGCTCTTCTTTCAATGCTCTGATATATTTATATTCTCTTTCATAATTATAGTCATAGTTACTTAGAAACTAATGTAAATCAACTAACTTCATTCTTGTTTGATGTTGTGACATCAAACATATGACAAAACCATAGGAAGAATTTGTCATAACTTTAACAGTCTTATACACTTTTGAAGGTTGAAAAGTTTTATATACTTTTTTTCAGAAAAGATTTATAACTATATTATCTATATTGGTATATCTTGACATTGGGCAGAGAGCCATACAGGATGATGATTCTTGAGAGAAGGGAAACAAACAGCCAAGATTGGGTCCCTGTGGAGCAGCATCCTTCCTGAGCCAAGAATTCAGACTAGAGTTCCAGGTGGCTGTGATAGTTGTCTCTTAAGGAGAACAAAGAAAAGCAGAGACGGTTGTAAAGACTGAGTTGTGAGTGCTGTACACTGATGTGGACATTTTACAGTGCAGTTCCTTGTGTGGGGACTGGGACCGCATAGATCCTTGTGAGATGAACTGTTCAACTATAGTGAAAGGCTTCAAGAGCTCAGCACAGGTTTCACGCTGTGAGTTAAAAGCCAAATAGTGACATCAAAGAACAGGATAAGAGGTACTGAAGGTTCCCACAGCCTGAGTACAGAGAGACCCTTAAGTACCTCAGACTTCCAGTTAAGAGCCAAAAATATTGTGTGTCAGGAGAAAGGACAATATACTTCAGGATTAAGGATAAAAAACTTCACTACTAGCAAAGCTTAAGATCATGACTAATTTAAAGATAGATTAACAAATACAACAAGGTGAAGAGACCCCTAGGGGAATATAGGCCATCGAAAACCTGTTAAAAGTTTCTGTGAGAGTCATAGGAAAGGAATGGGACAAAACACACTTGAAGAAATAAGGACAGAGAAGTCCTACATTTGGTTATCCATACAACCTGAGAAATTTAAGGAACTCATCCAGTTTCATACAGGAAAATTACAAGGAGCATTAGAGTGCATACAGCATAAAAACTTCTTAAAGTTAAATATAAAGAAAAATTCAGAAAGAACTACATGGAAAAATGTGTTCTTTACAAGAGAGCAACAATACAAAAGGGAGACCATCTTTCACCAGGGACAGTGGGGACAGTGGGGCCATAAACAACATATTTACTGATCAAAAAATACTTAATAAAGAATTTTTATTACCTTTCAAATTTGAGGGGGTAGTTATAGGGAACTCATTGCTAGCAGAGCCACATTATAATCATGTTATTAAAATTCTTTGGATCTATAAGAAAATATACAGAGCAAAAAACAATAAATGAAAAAATGTGGCACACTTTATTTGAATTTCTTTTAAATCACATGACTCTTTAAAATAAAACACATATGTTGTATAGTATACTAAATATATATGTATTAAGAAACATAAGTAAATGTAATATGGATAATGATAATGTTAAAATGTTTGAATATGTGCAACAACATGGAAAAATTGTTAGTTTCTTTAAAATACAAGGGCCTAGCATTATTATTGGATGTTTTAGGGCATATAAAGATGATCTTATTCTAAAGATGATCATTAAATAATGAAAACATGTGACAAATCGATAAGAAAAATTTGATATTAAAATGAGAGTCAAAATAAATTATAAAGTATCAAACAGATAGATATAATTAATAATATGATTAATTTAAATGAAATCATAGTACAGTAAGTATAAATGGGCCAAACATTACAATAAAACTTTGAAGATTGTGAGATTTCATTGAAAAAAGAGTTTCAGTTAAATTATTTACAGGAACACAAATATAAGGTCACAGATAAACTGATAGAAAACTAAAGGAACAAAATACACCAGGTAAGGGATAATTATAGAAAAGCCGAAACAACTAAAATTTTTTGCTAAATAGACACAAGACAAGGATGACTATCAGAGCTAGATCAAGACTAATTAATGAGGAAGACTCAGTAATGATGAATGTATAAAATAACAGAGCTTCTAAGAACACAAGTAATTTATGATGGGGAGAGATAGACAAATCAACAATTATGCTTGATATAGTGAATCTCTTTAATTCATAATTGATGAAGTAGAGAAAAAATTAAGAAAAATACAGGAAATATAGGTCAGGAAGGTGAAGAAGTTTCATAACTCAGAATATCTGTCTAGGATAACAGAAAAATGATGTCCTGAAGTTCATAATGTCAGAAGTTGTTGAAAGGGTGGGTAGCAATAGGATTGAAAGCTGATTTAGAATGAAAATCCAGAGACATTTTCCATTGAGATTATGGGGAAAAGAACTGATTCATGTACATTTAAGGAATAAGTGGACGAGAAACCTAAGAACAGTATGCTAAGGTCACTCTTCAGAAGGGATTGAAAGGGAAGCAGCTCAAAAGGGCTGGTGTCTTGAGGGGGAATTGGATTTGTGGGAGGGATGTTTGCAAGAATAGAAGGCATTGGGGGTTTCTTTTAGGTAACAAAAAACACCTAGCAGATTTTGGAATATATGAAGAATCTCTTCTGATGGCTTTTGTTTTCATCATGAAGTGAGGACCAAAGACATTAGCTAAGGGAAGAGGGCAAGAGATGTGGGATTTGAAGATTTGAGAAGATATGGATTTCTTTTTCTTTTTAATTGATAACTGGTTTTCATAAATTTACTGTGACTTTGTGGGGACCCATTAGTTCAGCTCTGATTGAAGCTTAGTCGCATGGCAGGCTATGTAAGATGCTGTTCATTGAATGGTTCAGGGCTTAGAGTGTCAGAGAAGGCACCGAGATGATCTGTGACACATTTATTGTTGGGTGACTTTTTTAATGGCAGGGGATACATTTGGTACATGGTGTAGGAGGTTTTTCTGTATTTGTGTTGCTTTCATTGGTGAATAAAGAAACTGCCTTGTCCTTTTGATAGGAGAAATCAGGTAGGCAGAGTAGACAGAATGGAATGCTGGGAAGAAGAGACAGAGAGAGAGAGAGCCACCATGAAGCTGCCAGGTCAGACACGCTGAATCTTTCCCAGTAAGCCATGACCTCGTGGTGACATACAGATTATTACAAATGGGTTGAATCAAGATGTGAATGTTAGCCAATAAGAGGCTAGAACTAACGGGCCAGGCAGTAACTTAATATAGTTTCCCTGTGGTTATTTCAGGGGCTAAGCTAGCCAGGCGGGACATGGCCTGCTTGCCTCTTACTACAGGTACAGAGGCTGGAGGAAAGCACCTACATGGGAGGGACTTTCCTTCTTTCTTCCATCTATTGATGACATGTTCTCCTGAGTTGCTCATGGTGGAGTTACAAGCTAAGGGCTCAGGGGTGTAGGTAAGGCTGGAATCTTCCTACTTCTTCCCTTTCTACTCTCTACACCTTATTTCAGCAACTTCTTAAGTCTTTTTGCTTAAGCCTAAATTTTCTCCATCTGCAGAAGTATGTTAAAGAAAAACATTGTGTTTCTACCATGATATATTCCCTTCTTTAACAGGAATAAACATGATACATTCCCTTCTTCAGTGAAATCTGCATCCTAGCAAAATCTGGCAGGAAAAGGAGGAAATGGTGGAAAGAAAGTCCCACATTTGGTTGGAGAAATTATACTTACATTAGTGTAGAAATATTGAATATCACTACCCTCTTACTCACACAGTTTTTCCCAGAGGGATCCATTGCCAGGCAACTGGAAGATTTGGATCCCAACATGAACAAACTTTGCTTCTTCAGTAACTTTCACTGGTTCCTTCTTTGCTGAGCTGGTGGAAGGTGAGAGACTTTTCAAGACTTGCTTTGCATGCTGGGATCTCAGCAATTAAAATGCCTTTGGTTAGATAATTGAGATGTTCATTGCTGGATGCAAACCTTCAAAGGGCTTCGTGTTGTGTTTATTCCTTAGGAATGGGCTCTGATCCTCTCATCTGTCTAGGATCATCCAATAATGCACTTCCTTCAAGAAGGATTTCACTCACAACTATTATATCACCCTCTTCAGTTTTGGAGCAAAGTGACAAGACAGAAGCAAACACTTTAGTATGCATTTGGATTTGTCCTCTTCCTAATTAAAGAATAGGAAAACAGAGTGTGGTCCTTCCAACCATTTACTTCTGTGTTCATAATTTTTATGCCAGCTATAAAAGCTACATTTATAACTTGAGCTCTAAGGTTTTCTTTCTCAGCTTTTATCCATTTCATGAATAAAAATACTCCCGATCCACTTGGCAAGGTGGAAAACAGGCTTGACTTGTGTCTAGAGTGGGATGGAACTTAACCGATATTGATGCTGCTGAGGACCACATGCATTTCACCTTGGGCTTGACATTCTCTACAATTTCTTCATTGCTCAGATATTGGGCTTTCGATCGAGGACATCTTGTCCCTTAATTGTGCTAGAGTGAACAGTTTCTGGATAAGATCTAGCCACTTCAACAGTTTCTTGTCATTGCATCAATTACACAGACTCAAGTAGAGTCTGTTTGGAGCCATTTTCTGAGGAAATGACTATTTTGAGGCAATCTTAGTGTTTTCACAAAGCTGAAGAAACGACCTCACTGCTTTTGGAAGCTCTTATCCACTGACTCTTTTCATTCCTTCAGTGGTCATTTCTTGTTTACCTTTGCTGTGTGCTATTTTCTTCAATATCTTTTTCTTCATTGTTTTTCCTTTAGCTTGCTGTCATTTGCAGTTGGTTTAAATTCATTTTGTGAAAATCTATTTGCATCAAAGCCTGAATTCTTCCTCCCTCTAGTTCTTTATAAATAACCCTGTATGTCTATCAAGTCTGTGCCTTGCTTGTTGAAGCCCTGCGGATATTTTTGGGTTTGAAGTCTTTTGGTGTTTGTTTCCACATATCCCAGAATGCTCTTTCCATTGGAGTCAGTATAGTCCTTATCGTTCTGTAATACCTGACACACATAGGGTTCAAGATTGCTGTTGTTTCAGCAGAAGAAATGCTTTATAATATTGCTCAACATTCTTTAAAATTCAATGTTGTAGTTATAACAAAGAAAGGAAAATTGGTACATGTGAGAAATTAAAAGGTTTCCGAAAACCAGACTGGTAAGGATGGGGGTTCATTTTATCCTGTCTGTAGTGGGTAGGAAGAGGTGGCAGAGCTCAGAAAATGGAGGTGTGAGGTTTCACACAGGAAGGAAGAGAGTCATGTTGATGCACATGGTAGAGATGGAACTGAGACCGTTGCATAGAGCAGTAAATGCAGGAAAACAAATGAGGCCAGAAAGTATGTACTCTCTAACATGGAGACAGGCAGACAGCAGCAAGATTGTCTTCTGTCCTGGACTCTGTGATTCTGCCCACAGCTCTTACAGTCTAGGGTTTTTATTTTACTACAATATTCAGGAATCCTAAGATGACATTGTGTAAAGGGAATCATGAGTACCTTCCCATTGGTTTAATTGAAAGATTGGGTTTAAAAAAACAAAAACAGAGTTCTAGAAAAGTTCAATCTAACAAATTGATCCATAGAAAAATAAATTCTCAGAAAAGTCAATCTGTTGTTGAAAATTTATTCTATCCCTAAATAAGGATAAAGGATTGATTCACACTCTCTCCAGAAGCTTTCTATGCCACTGAGGAATTGATAATGTTTATGCAAAGATTTTTCAGCTAATCAGAAGAGACACATCCCAATCAATTTTATTTGGCTATTATAACCTTGATTTTAAAGTCAGGCAAAAGAAGCATAAAGAAAAACATGCATGCTAATTATGATTAGATAGGGTAAAATACCAAAATGAACACAACCTGACCCTAGAAGTGTATGAATATAAATATATGAGGAAGGAAAGGAGGACAGGGAGAGGAAAGGGTAAGGATGGAGGAGAGGGAGGGGAGAGCGAGGGGAGTGGGAGAGAGACAGAAATGTTATGACACAGAGATAAAGAAGTATATTTGTACTATGTAGGTTTATCCCAAGATTGTATATAGAATATAGAGATTATTTTAATTGAAAAACTATAACTAAAAATCTTTTTAATAAATATGTGCTATCAACTTAAAAGTATTTATTGCAGAAAGAAAGAGAGAGAAAGAGAGAGAGAGAGTCATAGGACAACTCATGCCAGTTGGCTGCTTCTCTGTTTTCATCTTTTGGGTTCCAGAGATTAAACTCTGGTTTGCAACTTTAGTGGCGAGTGTCTTAACCTGTTAAGCCATCTTTCCAACTCTGGAAAAATCTTTATACTAGAAATGGAAGCAAATGTCTTCTAACCAAAAATGCCATTTTCTAAATGCCTACAGGTTTCATCATGCTTGATGGTGGACTAGCAGAAGGGCCATCTTAGGAGTCAACAATCAATCAAAACTGCCCTCAACTATAACTTCTATTTGGCATTGTCTTGGAGGTTTAAGGAAATATGCTAATAACCATTTGAATCACATAAAATTCATACTACTCAGTTATTTTTGACCAATAGCATTACAAAAGAGATGAAATTCAAATTTAAAATGAAAACTGAAATTAGCATTTATAAAAAGTATTCTTTCTTAAAAAGTATTGCATAGAATAGTTAAAAGATAAATTATTTCAACATGATTTTAAACATATAACTAGAGTTTCAAATTAATTGCATGTCCATATGGAACAAAATAAGCAGAAAACATTAGAATATTTAGAAAAATAAAATGCAAGTATGGAAACAAAACTGTGGCATTAGAATTAAAATAACAAAAACTCAAAAGATTTAGCAGAAAATCCCAGTGATAGTAGGAATCCACACTGCAAAGGTAGTTATTATCTCAAGGCTATAAACAGTGATATTCTAATCAAAATTTCAGTAATGTATTATAGAAATTAGTGTGTTGATCCTAAAATTCTTTTCTTTATTGTTTGAGAATTTCACACAGGCATATAATGAATTTTCATCTAACCCAACTCCTTTTCTCACCTATGCTCCCCAGCCATCCATCACTCCTCCCAGAAGTCATGTGTTCCTTTTAAATAGCCACAGTCCACCTAGTGTAACGTGAGTAGGACAGTCTTCTGGAGCATGTGTAGCTCCCCTGACCATCTCTCCCCAGCAGCCATCCGTTGCGGACAGATCCTCAGACAGGGGTGGGACTTTCTGAATGACTATCCCTTCAATGCTGGGATTTTGGCTTGGTCTTCTGTAGGCCGAGTGCATGCTGTCCCAGCTGCTCTGAGTTGATGTAAACAATGCCCTATCAGGTCAGGCAAAATTTCTACTGTAGATGACATTGCCTTTCTGGCTCTTACAATATTCCCATTTCCCCTATCTGTGATGACCCATGAGCCTTGGTTATAAGGATGTGGTAGAGCTATTCTATTTAAAGTTAAGCACTCAGAAGTCTTTTCTTCTCTGCACATTGACTGGTTGTAGGTCTCTGTTTTAATTGCCCTCTACTGTAAAAACGAAGCTTCACTGATAAAGGTTGAGAGATGCGCTAGTGTATGAGTATAAAGGTAAGAACTTAGGGACAGTTTATTTTTTTATTTGAGACAGGGTCTCTCTACATAGCTTGACTGTTCTGGAACTCACTGTGTAGAATAGGCTGACCTTGAATTCACAGAGATTCCCCTGTCTCTGCCTCCTGAGTGCTGAGATTAAAGGCCGGTGCACCATGCCTGGCTTTCAGTCCATTAATCAGAATAATAGTATTACATTCTTCCCTATAGCCTATGACCTGGCTAGTTATGTGTCCTAATTAGCAATATTAGGCACGAGTTCCATCATGTGGAGTTGGTTTTAAATGCAAGTGGTTTATTTCTTCTATAGCATCCTTGCCACTATTGCACTCCTGGGACTATCTTGCCACGCCCGTTGTTATTGTAGCTTGCAGTGTTCTCAGCTGGGTAAGACTGTTGATTACTCCCTCCAAGCACACATAGAACTTTCCAACACTGCTACAGCTAGCCAGTAGCAATGAAGCGTCCAGGTTGTTACCACTATGATTTCTTCATGTCCTAAGACTCCACTAAGGGTCTCTTAAGCAACAGGATTATTTATTTATTGTTTCAGGTGGTTTTATTTCTATTTATTTATTTATATTTTAGTATGGACAAATATTTTCCCTGTAAGTATGTATGCATACCATGTTCATGCCTAGTACCTGCAGAGGCCAGAAGAGAATGTTGTATTTCCTGGAACTGGATTTATAGACATTTGTGCACTACCACGTGGTTGTTAGGAATTGAACATGTGTAACATGAAGGCCTGGTTGGCTTCTGTCCTCCCACCTGGTCCCATAGTCATTAGGTCCCAAAGAAAATCACACAGAGGTGTCCAGAAGATTATAAACTGATTGGCCCATTAGCTCAGGCTTCTTATTAGCTCTTGTAGCTTATATTAACCCATTATCCTTATCTATGTTAGCCACATGGCTCAGTACCTTTTTCAGCGGGGCAGGTCACATCCTGCTTCTTCTGTGGTCTGGGCAGGAGCTCTGAGCAAGCTTCCTGCTTCCCAGAATTCTCCTATTCTCCTTGCTCCACCTCTACTCCCTGTCTGGTTGTCCCTCCTATACATCCTGGCTAATGGCCAATCAGCGTTTATTTAAAACATGATTGACAGAATACAGACAATTCTCCCGCACCAAACATGGGTCTCCTGAAGGAATGAGTGCTCCTAAGCACTGAGACATCTCTGCAGCCCCAAGAGATATGAGTTTTCCATGAAATTCTGGAGTATAACCAAGAGCAGTGGCAAAAGCCTGTAATGTTTGTGGGGGGCAGGGTGGTCTATGGGATTTTGGGGACCAGCAATTAAAAAAGAAATAACCCATCCCTGTGCTAGACTTTTAATTTAATAGAGCATGGTCTGGGAGAGGCACTGCATTTCTGTTAAGGGATAACCGTATCTAAGTTCTTTTATATATACATACATACCACTATACATACATTTGTATATTTTAGAAAGTTTTTCCAGTAGTATGTCTCCACACAGCATTTGCAAAGTTCAGAGACAGGACTAGAAAGGTGCCTCAGGAGTTATGAAAGCCTGTTGTTTCCATAGAGGACTTGAGTTTGGTTTTCTGCACTCATATCCAATTGTTTACAACCCTCTTAACTCCAGTTTCAGGAGTTCGAACATTCTCTTCTGGCCTCTATGGGCATCTCATATACTCACTCACATACACATATCCTCCCCATATACATAATTAGAAACATAAAAATATGTTAAAATAAAATTCTAAGAGAAATGTAGGCAGCTAAGATAATTTTGAAGGGAAAGACTAAGTTAAAATCCACACAGCTAACTTTTAAGAAGTCATGATAATGAAGAGTGATGTTTGCAGGGAGTTAAACAGAATATCACATAAGAAAGTGTGGAAACAGATCTTTACATTAATCTTGACACATGATGGATGAAAGGCACTAAACAGAAAGCAGGTGACTCATCAATTAATCTTTCTAGGACTAGATTAATATGCTAATCATGTATGATCTGCAGACAAAGGAAAAGATAAGCTTTGTCCCATTTTCACAATTGTTTAAAAGTAAAGCCAAGAAAAAGTAACAAGCATGAAAGGAAAAACAAGACTTTAGAACACAATAAACAAGAACATATGCCTTTAATACCAGCATTTGGGAGCAGGTAGATTTCTGTGAGTTCAGGGCCAGCGTAGTCTATATAGTAAGCTTCAGGGCAGCTAGGGTTACACAGACAGATCCTGGACATTGAGTAGGGTTATACTTTTAAAACATGGAATACAACTTTCTCTAAAATTTAGAACAAATTTTTTAAACCAAGAGAAATCATAAAAAGATTATATTTATAAATATAAATATATTTATTTATAAACAGAGTATATTTATAAACCCAGGAAAAGATGAACCAGTAGAAAAAATAGATCAAAATATATGAACTAACACTTTACAGAGGAATAAATCGAAATAACAAGAGGGATGAAAACTAAAACACCCTCAAACAGCTGATGCACAACCTCAGAGAAAATCAAGGGAACACACATATTAAATAAAAAATGCAATGTTGTGGGAATGGGAAGATGGCTCAGTAGTTTAGAGCACTGGCTGCTCTTCCAGAGGTCCTGATCAATTCCCAGCAATGACATGGTGGCTCACAACCATCTATAGTGGAATCAGATGCCCCTTCCAGCATAAAGGTATGTATGAAGAGAGAGCAGATAAAATAAATAAGAGTCTTTTAAAAAGTATTTAAAAAATTCAATGTTATACCAGGCAAGGCCTCAAGTGGGGGGACTGGGACACCAACCCAGCCACAAAATCTTTGACCTACAGTGTGTCCTGGCTACAGAATGTTCTGGGTCTGGAACCTAGCAGAATCATCCTCAAAGAGACCCGAGAGGCTTCATCCAGAAATGGATGGAAGCAGATGCAGAGTCCCACAGCGAAGCATTTGATGGAGCTTTGGGAGTCCTGAGGAGAAAAGGGGGAGGAAGGATTGGAGGAACCAGAGGGGTGGGTCAGGGACACCACAAGAACACAGCCCACAGAATCAACTGACCAGGACTCACGGGGGCTTGTGCCTAGGCCCTCTGCATAAATGCTATGGTGAGTAGCTTGGTGTTCTTGTGGGATTCCTACAAGTGGGAGCAGGGGCAGTTTCTGACTCTTTTGCCTGCTTGTGGGATCCTTTCCTCCTACTGGGTTGCCTCGTCCAGCCGTGATCTGATGACATGTACTTGGCCTTATTGTAGTATATTATGCCTTGTTTGGTTGATGTCCCTGGGAGGCCTGCTCTTTTCTGATGGAGGAGAGGTGAATCTGGGGGACAGAGACGATTGGAGGGAGAGACTGGGGCGGGGAGGGATGGGAAAATGCGGTAGGGATGTAATATATGAGGGAAGGATAAAAAATGCAATGTTACTTCCTAGCTATAGAAGTAAAAATTGGCTGGTAACACATTTGATTAACACTCAGAGTAGAAGAATTCTGTATGGCTAGTGGGAATGCAGATTAGTACAAGCAATTTAGAAAACAATTTTCTAATTCCTAAGGAAGTTGAAAATATATGTAAACTATGAGCCAGCAATCTTACTTCTTTCCCAGGACTCTTTTGTCAGAATAAACAAGTGACACAGACATGCATGTTCATTTTAGCACTGTAATTATCAAAGGAGGAAAATGGATAGATAGATAGAAAATCCATTCAGGGGCATTTTATCACTGCAAACCACCTATGTTCATAAGCCATACTGCAGGGGACCTGGTCAAAGGTTTGAAAGTGAGTAGTAGAGAGTTCAGTCACCTAAAATGGGAATCATGACAGGCTGAGAAATCAATACTGAATACTAGTGGTGTGTGTGTGTGTGTGTGTGTGTGTGTGTGTGTGTGTGTATGCATGCTTGTGTTTCCTGTGGCAAGCAGTACTATTGCTTTAGGGATTTCAAAGAATAAGATGAAAAAACCAAGGAGAAACAACTTTAAGAATAGCTTGGAATTTAACAATTGACTTGACCAATCCCTTGTACTTGTAAGCCACATTTCATATTTGCTGGTCATATCCATTGCCTCTTTTTTTTTTTTTTTTGTAGGAGGAAGCCAATGAGAGATAATGAGTCTGTTAATTGAGATCACGTCTCAGAAGCATTAGTTAGTAAGTTCTACACTCATACCAGGAGAATTTGGTCTTTTAATGCGAGCAATCAGCCAGAATTTTCTACTCAGAGAGGACGAGATATTGGCAAGCTTCCCCTCAGCTCCTGCCTCATAGACCCTGTGGAAAAGAACCATAACCCAGCAGGTTGAACAAGATTAACAATGTCAGTGGCTGTATCAGAAGCCTAGCAAACAAGTGTTGCTTTCTCCACTATATTATTAATTGTCTGGGCAAAAGAATAAGGCCAATCTAGGCCCCCAATTTAGCCAGTGAGCCTTGAGGCTTTGCATGAGAGGCAAGTGGCAAGGATTTCAATTTCAGAAGCTTGAAGCTGGTTCCCTGCTCACCACTGTTAATAGAAGGCAAGTGTCCCAAACCAGATTAATTAACATGGTCCTGGGAGAGCTTGAGGGTGGTTAATGATTTTATTTCTTGCATGGAAAAGAAAAAAAAAACAGTCTAAAGAAACAAGGCAGTTTCTGAAGCAAAAAAACAAGAGCAGAATCTGATTTCATTTTTTCTTCCTTGTGCCATGGGTATAGATTCATTCTGGGAGACATTCAAAGGCCAGTTTCCAACTCACCTGCATTTGGTAAATCTGTAGGAAGAATTATGATGTTCTCATTTTGATTGACTGTTTTGTTTTTGTTTTTGTTTTTTTTCCTGGACGTAGCTTAAAAAGTCTCAATCCTGGCTAGTTATCCCGGGTAACAGTGACAGTGATTGGAACAGTTACCTGGCTTAAAATAGAACAGTTCTCTTGAAAGTTATCTTGAACATTATTGGGGCTTTGCTTGTATGTTCTGGAGAAAGGAGAGAATTACCAGAGGTAGGCTATGGGCCTCGGAGATACTCTACTGAAAAAAATGGCTGGTACACTGGTGGATCTGATAGAAGAGTAAATGCTGATGTTATTGCTGTGCTGTTAGTGCTGGTCTGTGCTCACACTAAGTAACCCAACCCTTTCTGGTTTTTATCTACCCCTTCTTAACAACTTAGAGCCCTGCATGCTATTCTTTGCCACTGACAGCCATTATGAAGATAGCTAAGATTGGAGCTCTGGAGTAAGGCTGCATTTCTTATCTATGTTTCCCCAGAAATGGTAATAGGTACTGTCTTTGGGGTCCACATAACGGCATCTTCAGGCCGAGGTACATGAAATCTAGAAAATATTGAGTGAAAGGGAGCTACAGAGGCCACCCCTGAGCCTTGTCACAGGCTGTAGACACCTGTTGTAAGGGTAACATATGTATGATGAAATCTTCTTAGCTGGAATTTCAGGGTTTGTGAAATTCTTAAAATGAGAAAAGGAGATGAAGTCATAGGCAATCATGGCTGGGCTTCTTCATGGGATTTTCAATTTGTTTTTAAATAAAGTAAAGGGAAATATAACATAGTGAAGGGACTGGTCATTTGGGAGGATCTATAATATTTTAACTATCATTATGGGTACACTATTATGTGATCTCACTGGGCCCCCTTGACTCTGTATGTTTTACAATATACACTGTGCAGGTTAGGAAACTGAAGAAAAATGATGTTTCCAAAGTTATCCAGGTGGAAGTATAGTGGAGGCCAGCATTAGAAGGCAGAGCTTGCTGTATTGAATCCGTTGTACTCTCATATCCGGGTATAATCAGACACACGCTAGTGTCCTTACATCTTTTATCAATGATCCATCAAACAATGTCCTGAATGAGTTCCAAACAGAGTGTATACAGTTGTGACCTTGTGAGAACTGGTAATCCAGGAAAAGGGAAGGTGGACATTGGGTTAAGTCTGAGGAGCAAGGAGGGGCAGTTCTACTAGGTAACCACAGACCTTCTCTCTAGCTCTTTGCTCGCTTAAATCCGGAGGACAGAGCCATGACCCAGGGTTGCAGGGAGGGCATGAAAACCAGAGATATTAGGAGCCTTGGGAATGCAGAACTGAGAGTGTGATGCAAGTCTTAGGGAGGTGGTGGAAGAGGTTTCCCAAAGAGGATGATGGGGGGCCTGAGGAAGATAAGCAAAATGGGGAGGCTGTAATAATCTCCCTGACCACAACTGACACAACGGAAGGTGAGGATTGAAAGAGGAAAGAGAGAGAAACAGAGTCTACAGTCACTGGAACTCATGCTTCAGAGTGATAGGGTGCATCCTGCCTGCTGGCAGTGGCGTCCTCCTTTGCTGGCAAATGTGAAGGCATCCTTTCTTTCTTTCTTTCTTTCTTTCTTTCTTTCTTTCTTTCTTTCTTTCTTTTCTTTCTTTTTTTTTTTTTTTGGTTTTTCGAGACAGGATTTCTCTGTAGCTTTGGAGCCTGTCCTGGAACTATCTCTTGTAGACCAGGCTGGCCTCGAACTCACAAAGATCCACCTGCCTCTGCCTCCCGAGTGCTAGGATATTAAAGGCGTGCGCCATCCCTGCCCGGCGAAGGCATCATTTCTGCTGGCGTCTGTAAGTCTTCAATATTGGAAACTCCTGGATGAAAGATTGAATGTAATTTCCTGTCGAACCTAACCCCCTCCAGGGAAATGCGCAGTGAAGTTGTTGTTATACTAGAGGAGGAGACAGGTGCCAGGTAGCCTCTCTTGAAGGTCCATTCTTTCTCGACTGAGGCCTGAGCTCACCCTGCCAGGTACAGGATCGATTGGCTCCATACTGTCTCAGCTGCCTAGAACATGATAGTGACCGCGTTTGTCCACATCTTAGCCCCATGAGCTGTTATGCTTGGACCTTGCTGAGCTTACTATATGCCTGGCCTGAGTAGCAGCCCATTTGATAGGCAGGGTACTTCCCTGTTGTTTGATGCTCCCTAGCTCTCACCCCTGGCTGAGATCATCCCAGAAACTTGTGTTTGCCTGGGACCCAGAAGCCTCCTGCTAGGAAACACATGGGATTGTCCATATTCTTCCCATTCATGCTGTGGTTCACCCAAAACCAATGCCCAGCGGATGCATACTCAATGAGCCAAGGCCGGAACTAGGCTCTTCTCTGTGGGTGGACATTGGGATTGAGAAGCCACATATCTCTTTACCTTTGCTTCTGAGTAAAAACCCACCAGTAACTTTGTAATTGCTAAGAGTCATAATGTAAATATCGGTGTTTTCTGATGGTCTTAGGTGACCCTTGTGAAAAGGTCATTTGACCCCGATATGGGGTCTCCACCCGTAGGTTGAGAACCACTGCTCTAGAGAAAACTGGCCACAGGAGATAAAGGCAGGCTTGAGAAGGACACCATGTAAGTTCCAAAGAGCTTTGGGACTTGAATCACATACATCAAACTCTCGTTAGCTGAGTGGTCTTCATCTCAACAGTCAAGTATTCAGTTACTCACTGCTGACTGCCCTGAAGGTAGAGCAGAACCCTACAACCCTGCTAGCTGGTATAGACGCTCACAAAGACACACTGTATGGGGACTGGGCTATGTGACCAGAACACAGTAGACACAATAGCCTAATATCATAGAGATTAAGTTTTAAAAGAACAGACTCTCTCCCTCTCGCTTCCCTTCCTCGCTATCCATCTCTGTCAAGTTCCATTGTTGTTCCTGGACTCGCCGGGTTGTGGAGCCAGCAGGGTTACTGCACCAGAAGTAAAATTCATTATTTTCACATTTGTTTGAGCACAGCGTCTGGGATGGAAACTTCCTGCCCAAGCCCCGCATAGCGCTCCATAACATATTCTAATGGCTTCCGCCTTTCTGACTGAATAGGAACAGTTACACCAGACCCAACCGAACAAGAAGCTCCTTCTGTTCTTTCCTTGACTGCCTTCTTTTTAAGTTGCCTCTTTTAATCCTATCACAATCCAGTCCACCCCCCCCCCAGCCCCATCTCTTGAAGGCATTTGTATGTTAGTGAAAAAAAAGTTTTATAAATGAAGATCATTTTGCTTTCTCTGTTTGGATAGATGATTGTTTATTTTGTCTGGGCTTGAACAGAGAAAAGCATCAGCAAGGCTCTTGTTGAAAAATAAAAGTTGTCTTTTTTGCTGGTGCATCCCTGTAAGAAGTAATTAGCCCAGCTGCTGGTGTTGTTCAAATGACAGCAGCAGAATCAGAAACATCCCTTTCCCTCTCTCCAGTTTTCTTTCCCTGCCCTTTGAGCAGCCGTCCATGAGACTGCTATGATTTATAGCTGTTGAAACAGACTTCATGGGAGGGGTTGTAACACCCCTCCCATCTAGTGTAGTGAAGCATCACTCCCAACATGTCAGAAAATGCAGTCCCCGGTTCCAATCTGCTGTTCGTTGAGGTTTCTTTGGCCATTCAGTCCCACCTATCACCTTTTCTGCCGTGAATTGCTACTCTAGGTATTCTTGCAGCATTTTTCCTCGTCTATAGCCATTTACAGAATATTAAATTGGTATCCAGTTTTCCGTGGCCGTGATAAATCATTCCAGACTCAAGGGAACGAGAAAAATGACGACTTCAAGTAACATTTTCCATTGAGCTCTAGTGGAAATCGTACTTTACAAGAGATGTGCCTGGGTTTCATCAGACACTTCCACTATGAAATCCACCTGCCACAAGCAACCAAATTAATGTTGTCATAGTGCACCTTGGGTACCTGTAGATGAACACATGTTGCACTGTCATTCTGTGTCGCTTCAAATAAACAGGACACACAAACCTGGCATATACTTGAGAGAGAAGCTAGTTTCTCCTTCTCAGCTTTATCGAGAATCCTGAACACAGCACCTGGTAGAGAGTTTGTGCTCACTGGGTAATTTTAAATATGGCTATGCACTCTGAAAACCTTGAATGTATGTCTTTTTGTTAGTCTTGGTTTGACCCTCACTTTGCTTAAGACTGCTATCTTGGAATGTTTACTTTTTTCTTCTCTCAGTGGGGGTTCTGTTTGTGACAGCCTTGTGAAGTGGTTTGAATAAGTAATGAGTTTATTTTTAAGAAAAGGAAAACAAAAACAAATAGAAGATACCAAGATAAAGCTATTTATGTTTCATTTTGTGCTATTAATATTTATGTGCCATCTTGGAGATAAATAAGAAAAGAATGATTCTAACTAAAAAGTGATGTGTTTGTGTGTTAAGTTGATGGGGTCAATCATGCTGGCTAGTTTTACGTCAACTTGACACGACTAGAGTCATCAGAGAGGAAGAAGCCTCAATTTAGAAAATAGCTCTGTAAGATCGGACTGTGAGCAAGCCTGTAGAGCATTTTCTTAATTAGTGCCTGATGTGGGAGGGCCCGACATTGATGTAGGTGATGCCATCCTTGGGTGGTCCTGGGGTTTCTGTAAGAAAACAGGTTGAGCAAGCCACGGGGGAGTAAATCAGTAAGCAGCACCCCTCCAGGGTCTCTACGTAGGTCCCTGCCTCCAGCTTTCTGCCCTGCTTGAGTTCCTATCCTGACTTGCTCTGATGAGGAAAGGTGATGTGGACCTGTAAGCCAAATTAACCCTTCTATCCTCAAGTTGCTTTTAGCCATTGCATTTTATCACAGCGATAGCAACCATAATTAGGATAGGAAGTGTTTGGTGTTTCCAAAAAGAGAGATATTCTGTTCCTCTCCCCCTGGAGTCCAACATTTTAATATGAAGAATAACATTTTTAATAGATATTAGTTAATTATAAATTATTGGAAATAGTTAACTGAAATTTCACTTAATTTCCAAAGAGCCTGACTAGAAGACCGCAATTCAAGATACCTGAGATGATACTTAAGATGCTTCCTTATGTACCTGTGGTGACTTTGACCATGGAGATTAACTTTTTGACATCTAAAATAAACATTTAAAAACCCTTTCACAAGGCTACAGGTGACACCACAGAAGTAAATGCATTGATGGCAACTGGTTACTAATTTATAAATCTTTGAAAAATAACTTTGGAAACATGAATTGTAGGTTGGTACAGATATAACATTTACATACCTTTAAGAGACTCAGTAGTAAAAAACAATGGCATCTTGGAATTTGCATGCAAATGGATGGAACTAGAAGAAACCATCCTGAGTGAGGTAACCCAGACCCAGAAAGATGAGCATTGTATGTACCCACTCATAGGTGAATACTAGCTGTAAAGCAAAGGATTAGGAGCCTACAGTCCATGACCCCCATAAAGCTAAGTAACAAGGAGAACCCTAAGAGAAACATACATAGATCCC
Source organism: Ondatra zibethicus (assembly GCA_004026605.1). Classification (NCBI taxonomy): domain Eukaryota; kingdom Metazoa; phylum Chordata; class Mammalia; order Rodentia; family Cricetidae; genus Ondatra; species Ondatra zibethicus. The sequence continues at coordinate 80,262 of PVIU01005728.1, read as the reverse complement.
CTGAGGAAGGGGAAATAGAGAATATCTCCTGAGACAATTGGGAGCATGGGGGTGGGGAAGAAGGGAAGCAGAAGGGGGGAGGAGGGGAGAAAGGGAGGAGGGGAGTAGAGAAGCAGAAGTGGGGAGGAGGGGAGAGGGGGAGGAAGGAGGATAACTAGAAGGAACTGGATGGTCGAGATGGGGAAAGACAGGGACAGAGAACAAGGTAAGAGATACCTTGATTGAGGGAGCCATAATGAGGCTAGCAAGAAATCTGGCACTAGAGAAATTTCCAGAAATCCACAAGGATGACTCCAGCTAAGACCCTAAAAAATAGTGGAGAGGGTGCCCGAACTGGCCTTGCCCTATAGTCAGATTGATGACTATTTTAAATGTCACCACAGAACCTTATTCCAGCAACTGATGGAAACAGAGGCAGAGATCCACAGCGGAGCACTGGGCTGAGCTCCCAACATTCAATTGAAGAGTCGGAGGAGTGAGAATATGATCAAATATGTCAAGATCATGATGGGGACACCCAATGAAACAGTTTACCCGAGCTAATGGGAGCTCACCAACTCCAGCCGGACAGGGACGGAACCAGCATAGGACCAAACTAGTCCCTCTGAATGTGGGTGACAGTTGTATGGCTGGGGAAGACTGCGGGACCAGTGGCATTGGGACCAGGATTTATCCCTACTGCTTGTACTGGCTTTTTGGGAACCCATTACCTTTGGAGGGATACCTCGCTCAGCCTAGATATAGTAGGGAGGGCCTTGGACCTTCTGCAAAGCAATGTGCCTTACCCTCTCTGAGGAGTAGATGGTGGGTGAGGAGTGAAGGGGATGGGAGGAAGGGAGGGAGTAATTAGAATATAAAAAATGAGGTCATGATTTGTCTAAGACTCATGCTAACTCAAGAAATAGCACTGTTATCAACATGGTGGCAATGGAGGCCAGCCCACAAATGTTTCTTCTTCTTCTAAATCTTTTTCCTTCCTTCCTTCCTTCCTTCCTTCCTTCCTTCCTTCCTTCCTTCCTTCCTTCCTCCCTCCCTCCGTCCCTTCCTTCCTCCCCTTCCTCTTCCTTCTTCTCCCCACCATTGTCATTTTCACCATAGTCATCACTATCATCACCATTATCTTTTTATTGATTTCACTAAATCTTCTCTTAATCTGTCTTTTGGTTGAGGAGTCGAGGCCATTGATGTTGAGAGATAGCAATGATCAGTGTCTTAGTCAGTGTTCTATTGCTGTGATACCATGGTAACTCTTATGAACGAAATCATTGAACTGAGACTTGCTTACAGTTTCGGCAGTTTCGTCCATTATCACATGGTGGGAGCATGATAGCAGGCAGACAGACACAGTGCTGGAGAGGTAGCTGAGGTTTTTTGTTTTTAAACTTTTATTGACTCTTTGTGGATTTTCACATCATGCATTCTATTCTCACTTATCTTCCTGTCTTCTTGCATCCACCCTTTATTCTTGCAACATCCCCCTCAAAACAAAACCAAATTTAAAAAGAAAACCAAAACCAACCAACCAAACAAACAATAAGACAAAAACAAAGCAAACAAAAAGAATCTTTTCATGGAAGCTGTACTGTGGATCGTTTAGACACACAGTTTATTCTTCAGCCTGTTCATCTTTACTTGCAAGTAAGCGTTCATTACCACCAGTCATTGGTCTGGCTTGAGGCTTCCGATTTCTGCTCCACTACCAATAGTGAACTTTCTCTGGGGATCCTCTTGGCTATCCTGCTGTTTTCCTGTTTCATGGAGATCCTGCAGTTTTGAATCTGTAGGTTTGTCCCTACAAATCTATGATACAACAGTTCATAGATTCAGTGAACGTTGGGGTAGGCCAACTCATAGCTATGGTTCTGGGCCTGGGTGGTATCTGGGTTGATCAGCTCATTAGCTTTTCCTCATTGCCACTATCTGGATGAGCTCCCAGCACTGCTTACCCAATGCAGCCTACAACAAGGAGTGGGATCAGTTTTGCACTTAGAACCAGGTCCTCCTCATTCATATAGCCAGGGCCAGCTCTACTGTTTTGCCCAGGTAAAATATAGGGCCCTCTCTCCTGGCTGTAGGGGGCATGTGAGGGGGGAGGGACAGGGTTAGCTTTCCTGCTCTCACACCCTCAGGACTGGTTTACTTACAACAGGGTCAGCTCTAGTATGTTGTCCAGGTAGAGTGTAGGGCCTGCTCTCCTGTGTGCCGTGGCTGGTATAGGGAAGGGCTAGTTCTCTCACTCTTGTCACTCTAGGATCAGCTCTCTCACTTGCCACAAGTAGCAAGGGGCAGAATGAAGAGGGTACCTTTCCCTCACCCATGCATGGAAGACAAGGGGACGCAGGGTCAGATCTGCTGCTCTCATAGCCTTAGGGCTGGCTCACCTGTTTCCCCAACAACAGGACCACAGGGTCAGCTCTCGCATGTTGCCCAGATGGGAAGCAGTGGCTGCTTTCTCATGCACTACACCCCATGAGGGTTAGGGCTAGCTCTCCCACTCTTGTGACCGCCGGGGGGCCAACTCTCTCACTTGCCACAGGTGGTAACAGTTAAGGGGACAAGGGCATCTTTCCCTCACCCATGCCACCACATGGCAGATGAGAGAATGTGGGGTCGGCTCTCCTGCTTTCATGCCCTCAGGGTTGGCTCACCTGTGCCTACACCACATGGTTAGTTCTAGTATGCTTCTCAGGTGAGGTGTATGGCCATGGTGAGGGCTGGGGCCATCTTTCCCCATGTAGATGCAACCCGTGTAGATGCAACCCGTGTAGATGCAAGCTCTCCTCTGTGGAGTGGGAGCAGCTCACCTGCTGCAATATCCAGCGAAGGGTAGGACCAGCCATCCCAAGGTCAATGGAGGGCAGAGTTGATACATCCCAGCATAGTTATCATGATCCCTCTGCTAACATCAGCAGTGGACATCACCACAGACCCCAGCTACAGCAGGACTATAGATTCAGATATGGCCCTTGGCAGCAGTTTGGGCGTAGACATCACCTTGGCCCCTGTGGCAGCACAGGCTGCTTGGATCAGCACAGCCCTGACTGCGGCATGACCCCTGGGCAGCAACATGGTCCCAGGTAGCTGGCCAGACCCCGGGCATCCACAGAACCCTTAGTGGCAACTGGAATAATGGACACTTCAGTCCCCAGACTCCTCAGGGCCACGGACCCAAACGTGGTCCTAGGTGGTCCACGCCAAGATGTCTCCAAGGCTCTAGGTGGCAGTATCAGACACCAAGATCAGCATGGCCCCAGGTGCATCACAGTCTTCAGACACTGACATGGTCCATGAGGTGGCTGACCAGATCTCAGTCATTCACATGGTCCTCTGTGACAACAGGTGCCCTGGATATCAACTTAGACCATGGCTGCTATAGGACCACAGACCCAAATATGACCTTCTCCAGCAGTCCTGGCCTAGATGACACCATGGCCCTGGGTGAGGGTGCAGGCCACTCAGGTCAGGATGTCTGGGTGGCAGCACCCTCAGATGCCCTCATGGCTACAGGTTATGGCTCAGCCTCTGGGCATCTATGTAGTATTTGGTGGTAACATGGGTCACAGTCACCAATACAGACCCTGACTGTAGTAGAACCATGGACACAGTCATGATCCTGGGCCTGGAAGTCACCATGGTCCCAAGTGGCAGCACAGGCCAACTGGACCAGCATGGCCCCTACAGCAGCATGACGCTCAGATACCAACATGGCTCCAGGTGGCAGCTTAGACCTTTGGCATCAGCATGATCTTTGATGGTCTCAGGAGCCACAGACATAAACACAGGTCCTGGTTGAGGTAGGACCACAGACCCAGACACAATGGTTGGCCACAGCCCTGGTCCTGATGATACCTTGGCCCCAATTGGTAGCCCTGGCCACCCAAATCAACTTGGCATCAGAAACAACACAGCCCTTGGACACCAGCATGATCACAGGTTGTGGCTGAGACCCTGGGCATCCATGTGGGCCCTGGTGGCAACATGGGCCAGGGGCATTACTACAGACCACAGCTGCTGCAGGACCATGGACCCAGATGTGGTCCTAAGCAGCAGTCCATATCAGGTGTTCACTAGGGCCGCAGGTGGCTATGTAGGCCACCCAGATTGGCATGGCACCCCAGGAAGCATGGCCCTAAGACTGTGAAGACCTGACTTTGCAAACACCATTTTAAAGAGAGGCCTTTATCTTAAGCCATATAATGAGCGGGGTCAAGGTCAGGTCCAGAAATGTGCTGTGTCAAGCAGAATTTGGATGGATACCCTGAAAATCAGCAATTAAGTAGCTAGGGAGCAGGGCCATAAAATTTAATGAGGTCCAAATGTTCCTAGACAGTATCCTGTCCTTGAAGATATCTTGTCAGTTATTAATGACTCTTTGTTAGGGTTCTCGCACCTAAAAACTGACCAATGGTTTCAGAAACTCTCTTACCCTATGCCCTCCCTACCCAATCCCAAGACAAGACATGAACTCCCCTGATTATAGTGCTTCCCCTTTCCCTGGGTAGCTCACCCCTTCCTCTGGCTCAGGGCTGCTCTTCCCTTACCCACTGCACTGGTGTGGTGAGGTCTGGTCCAAACTTGAGCTTGAATATTAAGAGCCCTCTCATGCTGTACACCGAAATCTGGTTCCATGACATTTTTTTGGGGGGGGACAATTAACTTGGGCCAAACAAGACACCAGTGTGGCCCCTCCACAGGTCCCTACATGTGCCCCAGTGTCCACAGGAGCCACAGACATCAACTCAGCCCCCACTCTCCCGGTTGATCCAGGTCCCTGGATTAAGACCTGGTCCTTGGTCACAGCCCAGGCCCACACATCTCCCTGGTCTTGGATGGCCAACTGGTCATTCATGTTAGCCTGTTCCTCAACACTCACACCTCTTTGGATCTGCTTCTCTCTCCAGCCAAAAATCCATTCTGCCTCTCCCTCTCTTCCACCTCCCCACCTTGCACTCGCTCATCACAATGTTGCCTAACTGCCCAGCACCATGCTTCTTGGTTCACAGGTAGCACTTGGTTGAGTACTTCCCACCCCAGCCATAAGGGATGACATAGAACTGTTGCCTGTCCTCTCTCCTGTGCCCAGTCCTAGAGACCTAGGGCATTGCTTTGTATGATGGCAGAGGTGCCAGAGGTGCTGACTGTGCTCCTGGCTGATTGTGGCCCTCACAGATCCATAGGTATGGGGTGGGCGGTGCCATCTGTGTCCACCATAGATTAGGTAGCTGAGAGTTGTGTATCTGGATCTGTGAGGCAGCAGGAAGAGAGAGATCCTGGTCTTAGATTTGGGCTTTTTGAAACCTCAAAGCCCAACCCTAGTTACACATTTCCTAAGTCAAGACTGAACCTGTTAATCATTTCAAACAGTTATACTCTCTATTGACATTCAAATCTATGAGCCCTGTGGTGTGGGGCATTCTCATTCAAACTACCACCAGTGCTGAAGTTGGTAAAGATCTGCTTCCCTGAGCAGTATAGCCTGTGAATCCCCAGGGAGTGCCTGCTGGAGCTGGGGAGGACAAAGCAAATGTTTGGGGAAGGGAGGCTAGGAAGGGAAAATTCAGTGGGATCCACTGAAGATGGGGTGTAAAGGGGAAGGGAGGCCTCAGCAGGTGGTAGGAATGAGACTGGGGGATTGGATTTAGAGGAGCTGAGGGAGAGGTGAAGATCTGGAGTAAGCCTACCTGGTTCCTTGGTCAAGTTCCATAAATAACTTTAAAAGTCCCACAGACTTTACAAATTCAAACATTAAAATTCAGTCTTTTTAACAATCCAAAGTCTCTCCAGGGTAGGAATTGGAACACCAACCCAGCCACAAACCCTTCCACCTACAATTTGCCCTGCCTACAAAATGTTCTGGGGTAAAGATGGTGCAGAAATTGTGGGAGTGACCAATTAATGATTAGCCCAGCTAAAGACCCATCCAGAGAGAAAGAGAGAGAGAAACAGGGAGAGAGAGAGAGAGAGAGAAAGAGAGAGAGAGAGGGAGAGAGCGCTCACCCCCGTGGGCCAGAAAACACTGAGGCCAGATGGCCCAGAGATCTAGGATAGAACCAAACATGACTGGCAAACAAACAAACACACAAAACCACCAACAACCAAAACGCCAATGGGATGATTCCCAATGATATTCTGCTATACTCATAGATTGGTGCCTAGCCCAGTTGTCATTAGAGAGGCTTCACCTATCAACCCATGGAAACAGATGCAGAGACCCACAGCCAAATATTAGGCAGAGCTTGGGGAATCCTGCAGAAGAGGGGAGGAAGGATTGTAGGAGTCAATGGGGTCAGGGTCAACACAAGAAAACCTACAGTGCCAACTAATCTGGGCTCATAGGGGCTCACAGAGACTGAAGCTATCACTAGAGAGCTTGCTTGGGACTGACCTAGGTCTGCTGCATATATGTTACAGTTGTGTAACTTGGTCTTCCTGTGAGACATTTTATTTATTTATTTATTTCTTTTTTTTAAATTTTTTTACATTGTTTTGTTTTATTTTTTCCATTCAAGAACATAATTAAAGAAATAAATTTTTTTTTCCTTTCTTCCCCTTCTCCCTGTCCCCTCCCACTACCCCCCCACCCCTCCTCCCTCCCCCTTCTTCCTTGAAAGAGGGCATGGTGCCCTGCCCTGTTAGAAGTCCAAGGCCCACCCCCATCCCTCCTGGCCTAGGAAGGAGTGCAATCAAAAAGACTCGGTTCTCAAAAAGTTAATACATGCAGAAGAGATGGGTCCTGTGAGACATTTTAAACAGTGAGAGCAGGGAAGTCTCTAACTCTGTTACCTGCTTTGGGGACCCGTTTCTCCTACCAGATTGCTCATCCAGCCTTTAAAAAAAAATGGAAGAGGAGATGTCTAGACTCATTGCAAGTTGATATATCATGACTGGCTGATATCCATGGGAGGCCCACCTGTATCTGAAGAGAAACAGAGGAGGCGGAGAGACGCAGAGGAGGGGAGGGGAGTGGAGGAGGGACACAGTGGGGGAGGGTAGCAACCGGGAGGAGGGGAGCGAAGAGAAACATTGGTTGGGATATAAAAACAAGAAATAAATAAAACAAAAAAAGAAAGTGAACAAACAACCCCCCAAATCCAAAGTCTCTCTTAAAACTAAAATCTCTTTAAAAATTCAGCCTCTATCTATGGACTTCTGTAAAATCAAAAACAAATTCAATGTTTTCTTACTTTAAGGGGGAAGAACCAGAGCACAGTCGAAATTAAATCAAAGAAAAATGAAAGCCTAACTGTGTACACGACACAATTCCTGATATCTGGGACCCACCTTCAATCTAAAGCCCTGTGTCCTTTCTGTGTAGCGCCCACAGCTTGTCTTCCACCACCACTGCTGCTGTTGGCATCTCCAAAATGCTGGAGTCTTCTGCTGTAACTGGACTGCACTTTGCCAATCCCCTCTCCTAGGCTCTCTTCATGTTGCCAAGCCTCAACTCATCTGCATGACCCTTTTAATCCTGGTCATCAATGACCTGTCCTTGGCCTCTCTCAGTGCCAAGACTCATCTGCTCTCCACGATCTCTTCATGCCTTCAAATCCAGTACCATCTGGGTGATTCTTACACCAAATTCAGCCACCAGAGCAAGATACAACCTTAGCTGCCTCTGGAACACAGCTTCTGTGTGGTAACTCTAGGAAGAGAGTTCTCAGAAGACTTCACCTCAAGAATGCTGCTCTCTTACTCAGCATTGATATTTCAGTACTAGCTAGCCAGCAAACCAGCATCATCTGTCCCAGTAATGCTAAGATTTTACTTCATGATGTGGTATTTTGTTAATCAGCTCCAGCTGACTAGACACCATGGATTCTTCACACTAATGTCCTGGTAGATTTTGCTTCCCTCTGAAACTTCACAAACCAGGGTTTTATCCTCTGCACTACCCTCTGCCTTCTTATATTTCAAATTCCTGCAGGACATCCTGCTGAACTCTTAACACACAATGGCTGTTTTAGCCCAAAGTTCCCAAGTCCTTTCACAGTCCTCCCACCAACATGGTCAGATCTGACATAACAAAACCCTATTATCCTGGTACCAATTTTTGCTTTAGGGTTTCTATTGCTGTGATGAAACATCATGACTAAAGTAACTTGGAGGAGGGAAGGGTGCATTTATCTTACATTTCCACATCACAGTTCAAAGGCAGTCAAGACAGGAACTCAAACAGGGCAGGATCCTGGGAAGCAAGAGTTGATGCAGAGGCTTCTTATTGGCCTGCTTCCCATAGCTTTCTCAGCCTGCTTTCTTCTAGAACCCATGGCCCACATTCTAGCCTAGGGATGGAACCATCCTCAATGATCTGGGCCATCCCCCATCAATCACTAATTAAGAGAATGCCCTATAGCCAGATTTTATATAAGCATTTTTTTTTTCAATTAAGGCTCCCTCCTTTCAGATAACTCTAGACTGTGTTAAGTTGACATAAAACGAGCCAGCGCAGCTTACAAGTTCTGAAATCCCACTAGTACACTGAGATGCATAACAGTGGCAGAACATTGTGTACAGTCCAGCACTGGCAGATGAATACAGCTACAGCCTGGGACACCTCTTCCTCCAGTGCAGGTGTGAGGTCATTAGGTCACCATTTGCTCTTCTCCTGTGGAGAAAAGCCCCGTTTGTCTGCTGTTTACGTCACCAGTGCCATGTCATGAGTGTCCCTGAAAATGCCTGGAGATGTTTCAGGCATATGGGGTCACGGCATTTCTTAGACTCCGTGAGGTGTTGCTGAGGTGTGGCATTCGGTGGGGTACCATGATCTCTCCCTCCCTTCAAGTTTGCAGTTGAATTTTAAAAAAAAACTGTACCTTGAAGGACATAAAGTAAAAACTTAAATACTGCAATATGACAATAACCTAATGGTATTTACACTGAAATGGCAGACATGCTGCTTGTCAAATAAAAAAATAAGAATTTGATGTCAAGTGGGAGACATTTCAGATTTAAACTTCATGGCAGGTGATGAACACTGAGACAGTGGGGGGCTATTCTTGGTTGTCAGCTTCAAATAATTTGATTAAGAAAAATCCCTCCCAGGTGTAGCCAGCTACTTGGGTTTCTAATTCCAGGTGCAACCAAGTTGACAACCAAGAATAGCCCCCCACTGTCTCAGTGTTCTGGATCTTTTGAGGTGGGAAGATGCACATGAAATCCGAGCCCCACCTTCTGATGGTAGCCTACGAAAAGGACATGGAAAAAGACAGTGCTTGCCTTTGGCCTGCTTGCTCTCTTTCACTGACAAGTCCATTCTTTCACTGGCATTAGAACTAGGTTCTTTGGGATTCTGGTGTATACTGAAGATCAGCTGAGACATCCAGCTTTGTGGACTGAACAACTACTGGATTCTTAGACTTTCCATTTGTCAAGAACTATTGTTGAACTTGCTGGACCACAGCCTGTAAGCCACTCTAATAAATCCTCCCATACACACACACACACACACACACACACACACACACACACACATTTCTAGGTGATTTCTGCTTTTCACTAGGACTCTTGGGAGCTCCTCAAATGTTCTAGAAATATGAACATTAAAGTAAGGGAGAACAAAGTATGGTGTGTTAGCTCAGTAGACTCAGGGAATTGCAGTCAACATATCTGTTCAGAAAACTTCCTCAAGAACATATTCTCTGGCTGTTCTTACCATGCATGCTTGCGCTTCTCCAGGCTCCCGCTTTCCTTGGCTTTCTCTTCTACAGAGTTGCGTTTGTGACCTTGAGTTTTGCTGCTGTCTCTGCTGTAGGCTTATTGTGACTGCTTTTTCTACCCCATGTGGCTTTTTCACCCATTATCATCAGAGTGCTCTGTGGGGAGCTCACCTGCTTCCGGTGCTGAAGCCACTGAAGTCCTCATTTTGGAGATAGGGACGGCACCAATCAGTCTCATGGTGGTTCGGATCATTTGTTATCTCTTGTAGACTAGATGGCCACAGCACGGTCTCAACTCCGTTCTCCACCCCCTGGTTCTTAAGATGCTCCACAAGGGACAGATTCTGGGGGTGCGGTTCAGTTTAAAGAAATGTGCTCGGCGGGTCTAGAGTTTTGTTCTAGATGGAATTTCAGGCTCATTTCTCTTTCTGACTCTTGGTGACTTTGGGATCTTGCTATTGAGTTGCACATGCTTTAGAACATTACTTTTTGTGTATATTGAGAGTCAGCTTCACAGAAAATGTGAGCACTAGGTGGTAGAGAGGGCACGTCTCAGCAGGCCTGGACAAAGAGGGAACACTTAGTTTGGATTTCAGGCCAGTTCCTAACTAGCTTGGTCAAATTGGTTTGCACTCTTTAAATTTACTTACTAAATGAGGGTGTCAACTTCTTGAGCAAAGCACTAATCTGCATGTCATAAAGGATCATGTGGGGTGCTAAATGAAATGTGCCAGGATCATAGCAAATGCTGCAAAAATTTTCTTCCTTCCTAAGCATACAATAGTGCTTTCACGCATTTGGATAGAAATGTCTAATAATGGATAATGTCAGATTAATGACATCAGTTAAAAGCCCTGGAAGAGAAATGACAGAGACCCCGCTTGGAACTAGAGAAGTCAGTTCTACTGACAGAGGGTGTTAGCAGCATTCAAGTTCATACGTCCGTCTCTGTTTGGACAAGAAGACAGCCAGCTGTGCCTGGGGTGATAACACGGTCCTGCAATGGCACACGAGAAGCAGCAAGCAGAGATTATGACAAACAGGAGAGGCCCAGTGAATTGTAATTCTTTTTCTTTTTGTTTTGAGGACATGGGGCCAGCTAGAACTACAGGCGTAACTGACCCGGAAAGTGCCAGGCTTCCATGAGGGCTCTGTGTGCCTGCTCTGTGGCAGCTTGACAGGATGGCTGTGACAGGCAGTTGTGGTGTGAGGCCAGTTCCAGCAGATGTCTCTCTGACACAGGCATCCTTCAAAACACACACAGGCTTTCAGATTGCCCTGTGCATTCAGGGAGCGGCAAGGCTAGCTGTGACATTTGGGTACATTGTCTGCCTGGGGATGTTTATAGAAGCTGGGATAGGCTTTAGTAAATCAGTAATGGAGTTTGAGTTATAGTAAAGGACAATGAATAAAGAAAGGAAAGGGGCCTTTTTTCAGGAAATAAAGGAAATCTGTACCTCCAAACCAGGGTATGTGGCTATAATAGAATACTTTTAGATAGAAGGGGTCATACCTGGCTCAGGGTCTAGGACCATGGAAAATGTTGAAATGAGCAGAGTTATTGACAATAAACTTTGTTGTGGGATTTCCATCCCTTTAGCCAATGGTGTTTGGGGTTTACGAATCCTAGGGTGTGGTCTTGCCTGTGGACCTGACAGTTAAAATCTTAGGGAGAGGGCCTTGCTCTCTCTTGCTTCCACGCTCTCTTGGGTAGTTGGAGTGGAGCAGGCTGCTTACTCTTAAACCCTGGACAGATCAACTGGACGCAAGCAGCTGTCCTGTATCAAGGAGTGTTTACCCATATTTTATACCTAAATAGATTCTTGAGAATCCTTAACAGATTCTCGTGGCTTCTCACTACAAAATTTCACCTGCGTTAGAAGTTTTGTTGTCTTTTTATTGCCACTGTACAATCGTACTATATGGTTTGATGCCTTTTCTTGGCTGTTTAAAAAGAATTAAGTACAGCGGGGCTCAAATACTCTCTAAAAGAGGGAGTTCCTCCATGTGTGTTTGGAATTTGGAAAAGCTGCAGATAGTTGTGAGATCAATCTGAACCTTAAACAGATACTGGCACATAGACAGGTGATTGAAAGTTTTGGACGCTGAAGTCAGGGCACTCACAGGTCAAGGCCACCACAGGATGCCACTGAGGCAGACACCTGTTACTGAAACTGTGAAGCTAAACATGGAGATTCTCCTTCAGAGACAATGGGATCCTGTTCCTGTTTGTTCCAGGGATTTGAAGGCTCTGGGTCTGTGCACTTTGCTTCTAACAGAGCGACTTGCCTGGTCCTTTATCACCCCAAACCAATCACTGAGTATTGGTGACTTGGTGCCACAGGCTCAAAGCTGTGCAAGTCTGGGAAAGATATAAAGGAAAGTGAGGCAGACTTCCTATACTTAATGTGCTACCACTTTATTGGCTTCTTGAAGTAATTAGTAAATGGGTTGGCATGTGGTTAAAAACCCACTGAGGAGATCTAAGCTTACGCTAAATTAGCTGTAAGAGTCATCCGTGCACTAGGAAGCTGGGGATGGCCTGAAAAAAGTTTGAAATGTCTGAAAGCAAAGCAGAGCAAGGGCTAGGTTTTGAAGAACCTTTGGATTTGTAGGTGGGAAATAAGGGTGAAAGTTTTCACAGGTGCAGGCAGACTGTATGGAAGAGGCTGGAAGTAGCATGGTATGGGTGAATAGTTCCTGAGACAGCCCAGTCAGAACCTCTGGGTGTGGACCGGAGAATGCAATTTATCCCAGATGTGAGTTAAATGAAGTTCTGAATGCCAGATTAAAGAATAAAACACAGGTTCAGGAATTACATTTTTAGGAAGCATGATGTCACTGGGGAAAATAATGTTTTCTATGTTTGTTCCTTCATGGTCCCAGCACATTTAAGGAAGTCCCACCAATACATGGCCAATGAGGAACTTAGATCCTGAGTCATTCTCTCACCATCTTTCATCTATATCAGTGACCAAATCTTGACTCCAAGTGATACCAGGCAATGTGGACAGGACACAGGACAGACAGTAAGGATTGAAGTGGAAATGGTGGAAGCAGGGATGCTGGCAACAAGCTAGCTACAGTATGATTGAGAATGACTGTAAAGAAGATTAATCTCTACCAGGAATACTGTTAAAGGAAAATAGGAGGCTTTGGACCAGCTGTGTACAGAGAATATCGAGAAGAGAAGGATCAGTGGTAACTTCTAGACAATGTTTCTAGATTTGGTGCATGTGATCACCAATAGGCTCCTAAAAGATATGAAGACTGTGAAGAGGGGCCAATTTAGAACTGAAAATGTAGCCTACTTGCAAAGATGATGAGTGAAACTTGAATCCTGGTGACACTGAAACAATGATCAATACTCCTTTACACATCTACCAGCATTTGAAAGAATGAGTCTGAGTTTCTAGGTGACAATGCTCTACATGCCTGAGACATGGCGAAGAGAAGTGGCAGAGAACAAGTCAAGGGCACGGTCTTGACATAAAGGCTGTACAAGAAGAATGTGCCCACGGCCATAAGAAGCTGGTGAAGAGACCCCTCTCCCTTCAAGAAGTGATAGTAATATTTTTTCCATTCCTTCCACGGTATCTTAAATATTGATCATCAGGAGAAGTGGTTTAGGAACAAAACAGAAAATGTACCTTGGCAGGTACTTTGTTGTTTCCTGAAGAGGATTCCAGTGGACTCTGGAAGCTTACATATTACTTAGTCCACCTTTCTCCATTTCACAAGTAGCAAAAAAAAAAAAAAAGGCCTTGGGGAGCCTCAGACTAAAGTTGTTCATTCAATGAGAGCAAATAAGATTCTAGTCAGATCAGGCATGCTACACTTACTGCTAGAACTTGTTCCTTCTGCAAAGATCATGTGAAAAATTGTTCAAGAGTTCATTTACTAGCATCAAGCAGGCCTGAGACCTACTCATGACATTATGGCCTCCTAGGTCTGAACCCTGGAGGAGCTTTATTCATATTTCTGAGACTTTGTTTCTTTTTTTTTCAGAATTTAAATGGAACTTTATTTATATTTTATTTCTTAAACTTTTATTCTTTTCATATTCTTTTATTTTTTTCATTCAAAAATTTACACTTCCTCCCCTTCTCCCAGTCCCCTCCCGCTCTCCCTCTACCCCTTCTCCCTTCCCCCGCTTCCTTAAGAGAGGGCAGGGTACCCTGCCCTATGGAAAGTCAAAGGCCCTCCCCCCTCCATCCCGGCCTAGGAAGGTGTGCATCCAAATAGACTAGGTTCCAAAAAAGATAATACATGCAGAAGAGATAGGTCCTAGTGCCATTATTGAAGGCTTCTCAGTCTGCCCCCCTTGGCAGCCACATTCAGAGAGTCCGGTTTGATCATATGCTCGTTCAGTCCCGGCCCAGCTGGATTTGGTGACCTCCCATTAGATCAGGCACACTGTCTCAGTGGGTGGTCCAGCCCCTCACGGTCCTAACTTCCTTGCTCATCTTCTCCCACCTTCTGCTCTTTGACTGGACCTTGGGAGCTCAGTCCATTGCTTTGATGTGAATGTGGGTCTTTGTCTCTATCTCTGTCCATCGGACGAAATTTCTATGGTGATGATCAAGATATTCATCAATGTGACTAAGGGACAAGGCTAGTTCAGGCAACCTCTCCTCTGCTGCCCAAGTATCTAGCTGGGGACATCCCCGTGGACACCTGGGATCCCCTCTAGAGCCAAGTATCTTGCCAATCCTAAAATGACTCCCTTAATGTAGATATCTTATTCCCTTCTCCAATATCCACCTTTCCTCCATCTCCACCCTCTCACACCCCCAAGCTCTCCCAAGTCCTTCCCTTCTCCCTTCTCCTTCCTCCTTCCCCCGCCCCTACCCCTACTGCCACCCCTTTCCCCGCCCCCCCTGCTTCCAACTTTTGCCCAGCTATCTTGTTTGCTTCCAATTTCCAGGAGTATCTATATATGTTTTTCTTTGGGTTCACCTTGCTATTTGGCTTCTCTAGGCTTGTGAGCTATAAGCTTAATGTCCTTTGTTTATGGCTAGAGTCCACTAATGAGTGAGTACATACTATAATCATCTTTTTGGGTTTGGGTTACCTCACTCAGGATAGTGTTTTCTATTTCTATCCATTTGCATGCAAAATTCAAGATGTCATTGTTTTTTACCGCTGAGTAGTATTCTAATGTGTATATATTCCACACTTTCTTGATCCATTCTTCCATTGAGGGGTACCTAGGTTGTTTCCAGGTTGTGGCTATTACAAATAATGCTGCTATGAACATAGTTGCACAAATGCTTTTGTAGTATGATTGGGCTTCTCTTGGGTGTATTTCCAAGAGTGGTATTGCTGGATCCTGAGGTAGGTTGATTCCCAATTTCCTGAGAAACTGCCACACTGATTTCCAAAGTGGTTGCACAAGTTTGCATTCCCACCAGCAATGGATGAGAGTTCCTCTTACTCCACATCCTCTCCAGCATAGGCTATCATTGGTGTTTTTGATTTTAGCCATTCTGACAGGTGTAAAATGGTATCTCAAAGTTGTTTTGCTTTGCATTTCCCTGATTGCTAAGGAAGTTGAACATGACCTTATGTATCTTTTGGCCATTTGAACTTCTTCTGTTGAGAATTCTCTCTTCAGATCATTACCCCATTTTTAATTGGGATATTTAGAATTTTAATGTCTAGTTTCTTGAGTTCCTGGTATATTTTGGAGATCAGACCTCTGTCTGATGTGGGGTTAGTGAATATCTTCTCCCATTCAGTAGGATGCCTTTTTGTCTTAATGACTATGACTTTTGCTTTACAGAAGCTTCTCAGCTTCAGGAGGTCCCATTTGTTCATTGTTGCTCTTATTGTCTGTGCCACTGGGGTTTTACATAGGAAGTGGTTTCCTGTGCCCATGTATTGCAGGCTACTTCCGACTTTCTCTTCTATAAGGTTCAGTGTGGTCGGATTTATATTGAGGTCTTTAATCCATTTGGACTTGAGTCTATTTAAATTGGTCACCTGGTCTTGATTTAATTTTGGTATGTGGTATTTATCTAAAACACTGTCCATTTCTTTTACATTTTCCAATTTTGTGGCATACGGGTTTTTGTAGTAAGACCTAATGATTTTCTGAATTTCCTCAGTGTCTGTTGTTATGTCCCCATTTTCGTTTCTGATCTTGTTAATTTGAGTGTTCTCTCTCCACCTTTTGATTAGTTTGGATAAGGGTTTGTCGATCTTGTTGATTTTCTCAAGGAAACACCTCTTTGTTTCATTGATTCTTTAGATTGTTTTCTGTGTCTCTATTTTGTTGATTTCAGCCCTCAGTTTGATTATTTCCAGTCTTTTAATCCTCCTGGGTGAGTCTACTTCTTTTTTTTCTAAAGCTTTCAGGTGTGCTGTTAAGTGACTAATGTGTGCTTTCTCCATTTTCTTTATTTGGGCACTAAGTGCTATGAACTTTCCTCTTAGCACTGCTTTCATAGTGTCCCATAGGTTAGGGTATGTTGTTTCTTCATTTTCATTGAGTTCAAGTTAGACTTTAATTTCTTTCTTTATTTCTTCCTTGACCCAGGAGTGGTTCAGTAGTTGACTGTTCAGTTTCCATGAGTTCGTAGGCTTTTGGGGGGTGGAATTGTTTTTACATTCTAACTTTACTCCATGGTGATCCAATAAGACATGGGTGGTTACTCCAACTTTTTGTATCTGTGGAAGTTTTCTTTGTTACCAAGTATGTGATTGATTTTTGAGAAGGTTCCATGAGATGCTGAGAAGAAGGTATATTCTTCCCTGTTTGGGTGGAGTGTTCTATAGATGTCTATTAAGTCCATTTGATTCATTACATCTGTTAGTTCTGGTATTTCTTTGTTAAGTTTCTGTCTGGTTGACCTGTCCATTGGTGAGAGAGGAGTGTTGAAATCTCCTACTATTCGTGTGTGGGGTTTGATATGTGTTATGAGTTCTAGTAATGTTTCTTTTACATATGTGGGTGCCTTTATATTAGGGGCATAGATATTCAAGGTTGAGACTTCATCTTGATGAATTTTTCCTGTTATGAGTATGAAGTGTCCATCTCCATCTCTTCTGATTGATTTTAGTTTGAAGTCGATTTTGTTAGATGTTAGTATAGCCACACCTGCTTGTTTCTTAGGGCCGTTTGATTGAAAAACCTTCTCCCAACCCTTTACTCTGAGATAATGTCTGTCTTTATGGTTGAGGTGTGTTTCTTTTAAACAGCAGAATGTTGGATCCTGTTTTTGTATCCATTCTCTTAACCTGTGCCTTTTTTATAGGTGAGTCGAGTCCATTGATATTAATCGATATTAATGACCAGTGGTTGTTAACTCCTGTTATTTTCTTTTTGGTGGTAGGGTTTGTGTGTCTCCCTTCTTTGAGTTGTGCTGGTGGAGGGTTGTTAGATGTCTGTGTTATTATGGGTGTTGTTTGCTTCCTTTAGTTGTGGTTACCTTCTAGTGCTTTCTGTAAGGCTGGGTTTGTGGCTATGTATTGCTTAAATTTGTTTTTATCCTGGAATATCTTGTTTTCTCCATCGATGGTAAAAGAAAGCTTTGCTGGGTATAGTAGTCTGGGCTTGCATCCATAGTCTCTTTGTTTCTGCAGCACATCTATCCAAGACCTTCTGGCTTTCATGGTTTCCATAGAGAAGTCAGGTGTAATTTTGATAGGTTTACCTGTATATGTTACTTGTCCTTTTTCCTTTGCAGCTCTTAATATTCCTTCTTTATTCTGTATTTTTTGTGTTTTGATTATTATATGGTGAGGGTTTTTTTTTTTTTGATCCAGCCTATTTGGTGTTCTGTATGCTTCTTGAACCTTCATAGGAATATCCTCTTTTAGGTTGGGAAACTATTCTTCAATAATTTTGTTGAATATATTTTCTGGGCCTTTGAGTTGTAATTCTCCTTCTTCCACCCCTATTATTCTTAGGTTTGGTCTTTTCATAGTGTCCCAGATTTCCTGGATGTTTTGTGTTATGAATTTGTTGGATTTGTTGTTTTCTTCAATCAATGAGTTTATTTTCTCTATCGTATCTTCAGCGTCTGAAATTCTTTCTTCTGTCTCTTGTATTCTGTTGGTTATACTTGTCTCTGTGGTTCCTGTTCATTTATCCAGATTTTCCATATCCCACCATCTCTTGGTTTGTGTTTTCTTCATTGCCTCAATTTCAGTTTTCAAGTTTTGAACTGTTTCCATTACCTGTTTGAATCCTTTTTCTTGGTTTTCTATGGTATCTTTGAGAAATTTATTCATTTCTTCTAACTTTTTGTTAGTCTTCTTGTCTCTTTCTTTAAAGGAGTTTTTCACTTCTTTAATGGACTCTATCACTTTCATAATATTATGTTGAAAGTCGATTTCTTCTACTTCTTCTGTGTCAGGTTGCTCAGGTTTTCCTGTTGCATACTTGCTGGATTCTGGTGTTATCATGTTGCTTTTCAAGTTGGAGGAATTCTTGGATTGGTGCCTGCCCATATCTTCTTTCGAATGTGGTCAGGAGAGTCTCGGTGGCTTGGTCCCTCTGGATGAATCAACTGGTACTCTCTATAGGCCACTTGCCATCCGGATGGGTCTGCCGGCACTGGATCAGGACCACTTTCTGGCCCAGGACCTCACAGTCAAAAGTGCTGGCTTGGTAGAAGAAGCCTGCTCCTCTCCGTGGCAACTTTGTTTCTTCACATATGAAATACAAATGAGATTACCAACTCCAGTTTGGTCCATGTATAACTTACCTAATAGGCTATAACCAGGATGCTGAGCATGTTGGACCACAGCAATACTCAATGTGTTATCAAGAAATAGTTATAGCAGTCCTCTTTGATCTTCAGGAAATTTGCTGTAAGATCAACAGTGTGTGCTTGAAAACACAGGTAATAATGATCTCTAAATATATTATGTTTTTACTGTATATAGGATAAAGTTTAATGTATAAGTTATTCACAATTAGAGATGAGCTGCAATAATAATTAATAACGGAATAAGTATCATAATATAGTGTAATAAAGTTGCCACTATCACTATGGCTGCATTTCTGGGACATTGTTAAATAAAATTAAAGTTAATTTGGACATAAGCACTGTGGACACAGCTGATCTGATAAGGAGATGGCTACTGAATGATGAATGGGTGAATAATGTATTCAGTGTGGATATCTTGGATAAAGGGATGATTAGTGTTTCCTAGGAGGATGAAGCAGGGTGGTGTAGAATTACACCTGATTAGAGTGCCATATGATTTATAATTCACAAATTTCATTTATCTGGAATTTTACAGTTATTATTTGGTGATCAGGTTTGACTGTGGGTAATAGAAATCAGAATGATGTATAAGAAAGATGACAGTATTATACAACTAATGTGCTCCCATTGTCAGAACAGTACTGTCTCTGTTTATGGATCTTCTGGACTAGAGAAGATAGTTGTTCAAAGACACCAACAAATGGCTGTCATGAGGACTAGTGAGGGAAACGAGGGTTGTCTAAGAACAACGAGAGCAACTTGGTCTGGGGATTACTAAACAGCTGGAATTGAAGGGCTACCAGGAGTCCTTCATGGAAAGGAAGGTAGTGGAAAAACATTTGAGGTAGGGAACATGTCTGATCAGGGCTATGAGAGAGGAGTGAGCCCCCAGTGTGGCTGGATTGAGGGGAGTGTACTAACTCTAGGGTGCATTCCCTACTTGTTAAGGCAGTCACTTTCCTCTAGGCTCATCCAAGACTTGATTGATCCTTTCAAGTCCAAAAAGATCCCACTTCTGCTTTGAGAATGGGAAGGAATAAAATGACTACATGCTTGGTTGTTTCATTGTCTTGGGGGAAGAAGATCTGGGTAGAAGGGAAAGTACTCCAGTTTATACTTTGTTTGACACTGGACATGTTTGCCATTCTCTTCCCTCCTAAGTTAGAATCTTGCCAAAACTTCACTTTCACATTTATCTCTGTACAAAGGGTCAGATGTATATATATCTTCTAATCTCCAACTGGGAATGATCATTCAGCCTCCAGAATTCACAAAGTAACCAGTTTCATAAGAGCAGGCCTTCTGAGGGTAAGGCTGGCTTTAAGGAATAGGTGCTCTTTACAGTAAATTGAAAGACCACTTCCCAGAAGACAGACAGCATTCTAATAAAAAAGAAGCCATGGTGTATTTGGTAGGAACAAATAGGATGGAATGAGCAGAGTGACCACAGGTTGACTAAGCTAGAAAAGATGAATAGGTTTGCTTATATTGCTTTCAGAATCAGGCCTGAGACAGGTACATGACTGATTGACCTTCTGGTCCTTGTCCTGACCCTGCTACTTGATGGGGAAGCCCTGAATGTTGCCTTGTTCATCATAGAGAACTCTTTTACATGGCATCACTCTGACAGGATGATGCCTGAGCAGATTTGTATATACTCCACCTTTCAGAATCTGCTCTATTGCCAACTGTGCACTTACAATGTACCTTTGTTCTATATTCTTAGCTCCCTGAGGTCCCTGGTACTTAAATTCATATCTAACTTCTGATTACATTTCTCTCTGAGCTTTTCAAATTTTAGGTGAAGGATTAAGGGGCAAAACGTTCTGTTAATGAGGAAGCTGTTGTTATTGCTCCTAGTTTATAGTCAATGTAGGTCCTTAAAGGAGTCTTAAAGAAGTGAATCCATGCCCCACCCTCCACGCCATCTGTGTGTCTCTTCCTCATCTTGTTTTCTTCCTCTCTCCCTCCCTTTCCATCCCTTTACCACCACTAATCCTCCTTTTTATTCTTCATTATTTTTTTTTCATATAGGGCCTCTCTATGTTGCGCTGGTTGACATGAAATCTGCTTTGTTGACCAGTCTGGTACTGAACCCACAGGAATCTTCCTGCCTCTGTTTTCTGAGTGCTGGAGCTGAAGGTGTGCACTATCATGCTTGACCCAGCTTCATTATTTTTACTTTTTTATTCTATCTACCCATCCATCAATCCATCTATCTATCCATCCATCCATCCATCCATCCATCCGTCTGTCCATTTGTCTGTCTGTCTGTCTGTCTGTCTGTGTCTGTGTGGTAAAAGCATGACACAGGAGGGTAGAGGATGCTTCCTGGTGCAGGAAAAGAGGTATATAGTTACTGAATACAAAATAGGTGCTCAGCTGAGAATGAGGCATAGTCCATTGATTTTTCAATGATTCTTGTTACTTTGTGGGCTACAGGATGAGGTCTCAATTTTACAGCCTTTCCCTACACTTCCTCACTAAGTAGTAGAGCTGGAATTTGAAGCCAAATCAGCTAATCCAAGGCTATGGTTCTCCCAATAAATCAAATTGCCTCATATTTATTTATTTATACACAGGCAATAAAATCAGAAAATATTTTTCATAGGTATTGTCTCTTAGAATTAAAAAATGATACCCAAGTGTCACACACTTCAAGCCTTGGGTTCTTTTCATAAACATTCCTCAGCGACAACCTGTGGTACCTGTCATCCTCCTACCTTAAAGATAGAGAAGATGGAAATGTCTAGGAATGGTATATAGATTTAGAGGCTGAGATCAAAGAAACAATCCACGTTCAAGTCTCAGTCCTCAAGGTCCCTTCAATTCTTTGTGACAATAATTTCCCTAGCCCCACTTCCTGGCCACACTGACCACACTTATTTTTAGCTGGCTCCGTGAGAGGCACTGAGTGTTCAGGAGAAAGTAGGGGCCAAGCAGCAGGAATGAAAATACAAACTGAGTCCTAAAGGTCAGGGTGATATGCATCTCATTTCAATCTCAATGAAGAGGGGGTCATTGAGTACTTTGGGTAGAAGCTAGTTGGGGAATGAATCAGGATCAATGTAATAAATCATGGGTCCATAGGGGTCCTTAGGAATGACAGGCAGAAGCAGATCTTACAGGGCTCTGTGTGGCAGGTTAGGGAGTCTATGATTTATCATTTAACAGTAGAGAAACACTGAAGGTCTGGCTTTGTCTCAACCTCCATGTCCTATATCCTCACACCCCTTTCTTAATCATAGGCCCTGACATGAAGAGGATTATCACTCAATTTAATCTGTTGACTCTCATTGTAGCCTTGCTATTAGTTTTACTTGACCAGGTGTCTCCATTGCTGCAATCAGACTGATTTATTGCTGTGCATCTCCTGCTGTAATCTGCCTTAGCCTAGGAAGAGTTCTCAACTCCTTAGGCCTACAGCATTCTCAACCTTCTGGATGCTATGATCCTTTAATACAGTTCCTCACAGTGTGGTGACCCCCAACTGTAAGATTATTTTTGTTGCTACTGCATAACTCTACTTTTCATCACTGTAATAACTGTTACTGTTATGAATCATAATGCAAATTCTTAATATGCAAGATATATGATATGTGACCCCGGGGTCAGTGGGTCATGACACACAGTTTTAGAATTACTGACCGAGAAGCTGGGCCCTAAACATCAACCACCTCAGAGTTTTTATTAGTGATGCCATTTTAAAGCTCAGTATTATATGACTTGAATATTTGGTGACTGTGTCATTAGGAAAAGGTATGGGAAGGAGATATAAAAATGTAATTAGATAGGAGAATTAAGTTTTAGTTTTCTGTAGTACTGGAAGGTGACTGTAGTTGACAGTAATTTACTATATATGTCAAAATAGCTAGAAGACAGGGTTTTGAATGTTTTTATCACAAAGGTTTGATGAGTGTATGAGGTGATAGATATGCTAATTGCACTGATTGGATCATTCCACATCATATGCAAAATACCATACTTTTCTATGAATAGGTATAATTATCATGTGCTAACTGGAAATCAAAAGGAAGGAGGAAAGGAAAACAAGCAGCTAATACAGTAGAGTCTGGCAGGAGCTAGACTAAAAGTAAAATAAAACAAAGAGGAAGGGAAATGAGCAGAACTGGGGCACTAGAGTTAGCCTTTCATGTCTACAGTCACGACTCTGGGCAGCTGAACCGAAGGCTTGCCGGTCTTTTTCTTCAATTTTCATGGGTGGTGGACATGAAGAGAGGGAATAGCATTCATGCTGCATCAAAATGCAGATACCTTGCAGTCAGAAAGCTTCCCTATTTTCTATGATAGCACCCTTACCCTCCAAGGTCTGGGAGACCCGTGGTGTGTAAGAGAGGCCATTGTACCTGTCTCCAAACAGAGCAGGCGAACCTTGGGTCCAGTCTCCTCAGTTCATGCCTGTCATTCTCCTCTTCTAGCAATTGGGTAGCTTCAAAATTTATTCTTTGTGGCTTTATTTTGCATTTTTATGTTCTGAGGCTGTCCATAGGTACTTTTATGTACTGTTGGGAAAGGTTGAGTCAGGGGTTCCTTGCCAGACAACATCTCAAACCAGATCCAATAGACATCAGGTTAAAGCAAGTCCAGGTCTACACAGTACTTTCAGTGTTGGCTGCTGGTTTCGTTGACACCCAGTCCAGGGTGACTTTGAATCTCAGTTGTGCTTGCTTTTAGTTTCCTCTCTTTCCCCAGCATGAACTTGAGTTCATTAAGTCCAAAAAACCTGGCTAGATGAAGCCAACACTATTTTAATGTTTTTAAGAACACGGATCCTCTCCAATCTTTTTGAATTCTTAAATAATCTCTGCTTTTCTCTGTTGTTTCCCCTGGTACCCAGATGATGTTTTTATTACTATTATTTGAAAATGCTTAGTCTTTAGTAATCAGTATTTAATTATTGGTGGGACATTTGACTTTTATATTAACATATTTGAAGGTACTCTGTAGGCTTCCGTTATTATTTTTCCTTTTGGTCATAAACTGATAAGGCAGACTGTTTTTGGATTGCAGCATCCTCATTAGGCAAGTCATGGTATGTGTTCTCACTGTCAAGGTGAGAGCCTGGCAGGCCCCCTTGCCTTTGTTCTGGAGAATATGCCAAGACTGGGGAGTATATAATTGCTTCAGATGCTCAGAGCCAAATCTGCCATCTCCATGACTTCCTGATGACTGGTGATGTGCACCTGCCAAGTAGTCAGTGCCAGCAGGTGCACCTGATCTGGGCTCTGGTGCCAAGACCTGGAGAAAATGTAAACCAGCAGAACATCCAGATAGGATGATTTGAAGGGGTTTGGGTTAGGTGATTGGAAAATTGAAAAATTCTCATTTTTAAAGTTTTCTGGGGAGGTTCACAAAATGACAACTTATTTCTATAGCTTTAAAAGCCTTCCATGTACTGACAGTTTCGAATTTCTATTCCCAGTTTAGACCTGTTTTAAATTTCAGACCAGTATATTCAATTTATTACTTGATGATTCCATCTAAATGTCCAGACACAGATTTTCTGATCTTTGTCTTCTCCCTCACAATTTCCTCATTACCATCCCATCCCTGTCTTTGATAGAGTACTCCATCCATCTTATGTCTCTTTTTACTTTCATTGAGGTTATCTTGACTTTCATCTTTAGCTCACATCTATATCAAAACATCAGGAAATCTCATTGACTCAACCTTTAAAGTACATCCCTGATCCAACTAGACACTCGTTCTGTTTTTGAAATTCTGAGTTTACCACCCTTGCTTCCCTGGACTACCAAAACTATCCTCACTTAATCTTGTCTACCTCCAATCCACTTTTTAACTCATCACCCTGATACGGCTTCTAAGAAATAATCTATCTCCTAGGTCCTTTGTTGAAACCTCACAAAACTGTTAGTCTTGCCAAGAATAAAAGCCCCAACTCCCTATGATTTGATGTGGGATCTCCTTTTGTGTGTGTGCTGCTTTTATTGGTTAATGAATAAAGCTGCTTTGGCCAATGGCTTAGCAGAATGAAGCCAGGCAGGAAATCTGAACAGAGATAGAGAGAGAGAGAGAGAGTAGGTGGAGTCTGAGAGGTGCACTGTAGCTGCTGAAGGAGAAAGACACTGCTGAAACATTTACCGGTGAGCCACAGCAATACATGGATTAATGAAAATGGGTTGATTTAAGAGGTAAGAGTTAGCTAGGAATATGCCTGAGTCATTGGCCAAGCAGTGTTGTAATTAGTATGGTTTCTGTGTGATAATTCAGGTCTGAGCAGCCGGGAAACGAACAAACAGTCTCTGCCTACAATGATTCTTTGTTGTCTAGTTATCTGTCACCTCTCCTTCTAGTCTACACACCACTCCCTTTGCCCTATTGCCACAGAATCTGTAATTTTGCAAACATTTTCATCATATATCCTCTTAAGGTATTACTACGGCTGACTTCAGCATCTTCTCCAAGGTCTTACTCCATTTTCACCTTTATCTTGAGATTGTGTCTGTTTGCAGTTAGTTACAACCCACAGTTTTCCATTGCTCTCTCTTCATTTGCTTCTTTTGCAGTTTTAGTCAAACCGGTCACTGACTTCCAAGTGATTATTTAGTGCAGTTATTAGTTGTGTCTGTGGTTTATGTCCCTTCCTCTCAGTAAGGCTTCATGATGGCAAGGAGTCTTGTATTTATCTGCTGATAATATCAATTATGTATCTACAGTATACACAATAGGTACTCAAATATTATTTTAATGAATAAATATTTTACTAATTCCCAAAATTTCTCATCTTCAGTACTAACCTATACTTAAAGAAGTAAAAATTATATTTTTAAGGATTCTTGAAGTTCAGTTTTCCTTAACTTCCATTAAAATGTGATAGTTTTATCACTATTAGCATGGTTTTCAAAAAAACCACTGAAATGTTGATACATAAATACAATTCATTACTAATCAGAGTGTTCACTCAAATAGCATGAAAAATTGGAACAAACCTTGAATGACACAGTATGTTGATTTAAATTTATGTGAGTTCTTTATTTCACCATACATGGAAATTTAAATAGTCTGGTCCCTAAAGATCCTGGAAAGTTCATATCAGTTATCAGTGTGAGAGCTGAACTTGAAATCAAGTATATATAACTTGAATATATGTAATTCATGTGTACATTTTCAGTTCAGGAGGATATAAGAATGGTGTAGGTGTGCTCAGCCTGTCTCTTTTTGAGCAGCGGAAACCAGTGAAAATTCAGGTGACAACTGTTGGCCACTGCACTTTAGACTAAGAAATTCAAGCTGTTGATGGGCTCTTAGCTACCTTTCCAGTGATGTGACAAAGCAGTGTGACCAATGTGACCTACAAAAGAAGTCATTTAATTAGACTTGCAGTTTTAGAGGGTTTGAATCCATGATATTGGAATGAAAGCATGGCAGCAGGAACAGATGTGAGGCCACATCTCAAGCAAGCAGGAGGCAGAGAGAAGGCACACTGTGAATGATGCCAGTCTTTTGAAACCTCAAAGCCTGCCTCTAGTGACCTCCTCCAACAAGACCATAGCTCATAGTTCCACCAACTGGGTACTAAGTATTCAAACATATAAGCATATGGGTTTCATTCTTATTCAAACCACCATATTCCACTCCCTGGTTGTTATAGGTTATGGCTTATATCATAATTCAAAATGTATTTAGTAGAAATTTAGGATCCAGATCATCTTTTATAGACTTAATAGTGCTTAAAATATCAAATTCCAAAGTCATTTGTGAGACTCAAGTCAATCTCTTAACTGTAAGCCTTGGAAAATAAAAAAAAATCAAATTACATACTTACAAAATAAAATGACACAGAATATACATTGCCATTTCAAAATGGATAAAAGGGGATATGGTGAGGTAAAAAAAGTTGGTAAAAATTTTGTCCAACAGGACAAAATTCAAACCCTATAGCTCAATGTGTGCTGTCAAAGAGCTTAGATGACTTTTGTCTTTCATCTTTGTGTCCTGCAACACATTTCTCTTTCTTGGTTTGATTCTAATCCCTGTGTTTTGCTCTCCCTTAGCATAAATCCCAAGCCTCTCTCATCTTTAACATCTCAGGGTTTCCAACATAATCAAGGTTTCACTTTTATAGCTTCACACAATGACCTCTCCGAACATACATGCAGGGACTCCTTGTCATATATCTGGTCTTCAAAGTTGGTGTGGGAGGTCCTTCTGTCTATGTGTTGCTTTTATTAGTTAGTTAATAAAGAAACTGCCTTGGCCTGTTGATAGGGCAGAATTTAGGTAGGCAGAGAAAACTGGACTGAATGCTGGGAGAAAGAAGGTAGGGAGAGAGACAACATGGAGCCTCTGTCAGAGTCAGATATGTTGAAACTTGGCCGGAAAGCCACTGCCATGTGGCAATACACAGATTAATGGAGATGGGTTAAATTAAAATGTAAGAGCTAGCCAATAAAACGTTAGAGCAAATAGGCCAAGCAGTGATTTAAATAATACAGTTTCTGTGTGATTATTTCAGGTCTAAGCAAGCTGGGCGGCCAGGAACCAAAAAGAGGCTCTCCCACCAACAACACAAAGTATCTTTAACCATGGAGAAACAGTCCCCATATATTACTAACGAGTCAAGCTAGAACCAAGTATATAACACTGTCAAGTTTGTCTTCCTACTAGGGATGGAATCTGGCCATCTTAAATAGTATTTGCAGTAGCTTTAGTTAGTTGTTGCTTTAGGAATAGTTATTTCCTTAGCACTTTTGGTTTTACAAGTTGGAAGCTTAGCTGGGTGGGATCTTGACATTATGTGACCCCACATTTATTCCAAAGTGTACCATGCCCCTCCTTAATTTATTTATCTCTTTCAGCAAAACCTTAGCTCAATATTAAATTTCATAGTGCTCTTTTTGTCTTCAAATAGTATTTCTATATTTCATTTGGTCTGACTTTCTCTTTTATACTGTAGGCCTACATAAGAGTAATTGCTAACAACCCTGTCCCAGAGTCAATATTAGGCTGTCTTGAGATCTCCTCTATCAAATAATTTAGACCATTACTTTTCAATTTGAACTCAATGAAATTCTTAGGATAAGAACAGAAGATAGCCACATTTTTTGCCCAAATTGAAAAAAGAATTGTCTCCAGCCCAGTTTCTAATATTGTTATTCTCTGACATCTTAAGCCTGGTCTCTACAGTCCACATGACTCTCAGAATTTCAGTTTTCCAAGTTCCTACTAGATGACTCATTAAGCTATGTTTACACCACTCAATAGCTTTTCTAGTTCAAAATTCCAATGCCTCTCAAAGTCCTCCAAAAAAAAAAAGAAAGAAAAAAAGAAAAAAAAGAGGCAAGAACAGACATTACATAATAATACCCCATTCTCCTGGCTAATTTTATGCTAACTTGACACATGGTAGAGTCATCAGAGAAGAGTGAGCCTCAATTGAGAAAATACATGCCTCTATAAAATGGGATATAGGCAAGCCCATGGGGGAATTTCATTAATTAGTGATTGATGTGGGATGCCTCAATACATTGTGGATGAGGCCACATTTTGGGTAGGCTGGTGGTCCTGGGTTCAATAAGAAAGAAGTTTGAACAAGCTGTGTGAGCAAGCCAGTAAGTAGCATCTCTCCATGGCCCCTGCATCAGTTCCTGCTTCCAGATTCCTGCCCTATTTGAGTTCCTGTCCTGTCTTCCTTCAATGATAAACTACAATGTGTAAATGTAATCCAAATAAACCCTTTCCTCCCCAACTTGCTTTGGTTATGGTATTTTATTATAGCAATAGTAACCCCAGCTAAGACAGAAATTGGTACCAGGATAGTAGGGTATTTCTGTTACAAACCTGATCATGTTTTGGGGAGGACTGTGAAAGGACTTTGGAACTTTGGGCTAGAAGAAGCATTGCATATTGAGAGCTCAGTGGGATGTTCTATTTAAGCTTTGAAGATTAGGATGTGGAGACTGACTTGTGAAGTTTCAGAGGGAAACAGAAACCCTATTGAGCCATTCATGTGAAGAATCTGTAGAGCCTGGTCAGCTAGACTTGAAGAATCTGCCCTGATTAAGAAAAGACTAGAATTACTGAGATGAAATCTTAAGGGAAGTGTTTCCCAAGAGTCAGCATACAGAAGTCATGCTCCAGAGGTGATCAAAGTTATGCCTCCTGTTGATAGCCAAACTGGGTAATCTAAGAGTCCCCTAGATGATACTGGTTTTGAAGGCAGGTAGGGGTTATGGAGAGCAACTTACACTTGGCACTGTGTGAGGCCAGGGGAGGCCATGGGTGAAGGTACAGCCTCAGTGACAACTGAAGACCCAGTATCGAAGGAGTCATGCAGAGAAGCTGAGCCTTGGCAGCATAAAGAGAGCACAGGAGAGGCTACTGGTGATAGTGAATCCCAGTTACAGCAGAAGACTCCAGCATTTTGGAGATATTAGTACCACGGGATGACTAGCAAGAACAGCAGCAGCAGTGGAGTGGAGGTAGCCAGGGCCTAGAAGACAAGCTGTGTGTGCTGTAGAGGACCAAGCAGAAGAAGTGACCCCTGCTCCTTAGAGGAGCCCAGAAGTCCATGAGTGAATCCCAAATGTTGGGCATTCTGTTATTTATACTTTCAGAGTTTGGTTTTGTTTTGTACAAATTGTGACTGTGCCTTGATTCTTCCCCTGAGAAGTAAGAAAGTATTTTATTTTTTATTTTATAAGAGTCCACAATGGAGAGACTTTAAAGTAAAAAAGAAAAAAGACACACACACACACACATATACACTAGAGAGAGACAGACAGACAGACAGATACACACACACACACACACACACAGAGAGAGAGAGAGAGAGAGAGAGAGAGAGAGAGAGAGAGAGATATTTTGGGGTTTTACAGAGAATTTGGATTTTAAAAGAGACTGGATATTTTTTAAAGAAACAGCCTTTAAAATATTTGGAATTATAAGGCTGTGGTATTTTTTAAGTTTGTAGAATTTTTTATACTGTGATGTCTTTATTAACATACAATATTGGTAATGAACAAGAAGGGAAGTTGGGGGCTTAGTAGTGATGTGTTCTTTTTGTCAAATTGACAAGGGGTCAGGTGTCTTAGCTAGGTTTTATGCCAACTTGACACATGCTAGAGTCAGGAGAGAGTAGGGAGCTGCAATTGAGAAAATGCCTCTATAAGATGGGTTGTAGGTAAGCCTGAGGGGCAGTTTCTTAATAAGTGCTTGATGTGGGAGGGCTCAGCCCATGGTGGGTGTTGCCATCCCTAGACTGTTTGTCTTGGGTTCTATAAGGAGGCAGGCTGAGAAGGTCATGTGAGTCATCCTGTAAGCAGCAACCCTCCATGACCTCTGTATCAGTTCTTGACCTGTTTGAGTTTCTGTCCTGGCTTTCCTCAGTGATG
This sequence comes from Ondatra zibethicus, assembly GCA_004026605.1. Lineage (NCBI taxonomy): Eukaryota > Metazoa > Chordata > Mammalia > Rodentia > Cricetidae > Ondatra > Ondatra zibethicus. Next base: position 50,511 of record PVIU01005728.1, on the reverse strand, counting down.
GAATATAACATTGAAGTGTAAGCAAAATAAACCTTTCCTCACCAAATTGCTTTGGTATTTTGTCATAGCAATTGTATGCCGTACTAAGTCAGATGCTTTTCTCTCCCATGGCAAAACACCATGATCAAGGCTACTAATAAAAGAAAGTTTTATTGGGATTATGGTTTTAGGGGGTTAAAGTCTACAATGGAGGTACAAAAGTATGGTGGTAGGATCACTTGAAGGATTCACAAGCAAGAGACAGAAATGTACATTGTTAATGGTACACTCTTTTGAAGCCTCAAATCCTACCCACACTAATATGCCTTCTCTAACAAAGCCTCACCCCTTAGTCATTCCCAGTTTCACCAACTGAGGACTAATTACTCAAACATATGGGCCCAGGTGGACACTCTCATTCAAACTACCATAACATAATACAAAATAAACCTTTTATTATCAAATACAAATTGAAAACACCTGCCTCAAAATGAAGTTAAAAAAAGATAATGAGACAGAATTGATAGGAAAGTAAGGCATTGTAGCCAAGCCTGAGCTGCAAAAGAATCCATCTGTCATCCATCAATAAGGGTGAGAATGGAATGAGAGAGAGAACAAGTTGTTCTTCAGCCGAAAGAAGTCCAACTCTGCAGTTCAAACAGAATTCTTGAATACAGGATAACAATAATAAAAGATACTAACTACTAATCAGATTAGTGAAGGCATTGTAAGAAACAAGAACAATCACATAATGATAAAATGAACTATAACCAGTCTTATTTTTCTCTTAAATACTTGTCTTCTTGGATAGCTCTTACTATTTTTTTGTTTGGTTTTTGAGACAGGGTTTCTCTGTGGCTGTGAAGCCTGTCCTGGAACTAGCTCTTGTAGACCATGCTGGCCTCGGACTCACAAAGATCCTCCTGCCTCTGTCTCCTGAGTGCTGGAATTAAAAGCATGAACCACCACTGCCCGGTGATATCTCTTACTCTTAACCTAAAAGGAAAAGAATCCCTTGCCAAGTTGTTCATCATGCCAAAAAACAACAATAAGGTATTCTTCTTTATTTAAAAGATAGTCACCTACTATTAAACTATCTGAACAAGTGATTTAAAGATGTAATCCAACTTTTCCAACCTTGAATTTTATATAATAGATCTCAAAAATTTCGGAAAGAATAGTAATATGAGATATATTATCTACATATCCTGAAATTTTCTTGATATGGTGTGGTTGCAAATCTTCATTATAAAAGCTCAGGCTATAGCTTTAAAAATAGTTTTATTCTAAATACTTTATATACCAATCATACAGGCTCACATTTAGTGAAAGATATGTCCAGGAAGTCATAGGATTTAAATATTCCCAACAGAAATGTTCCATCCTGCTTGCTGAACCTCATCCTATTGGTTGATCATCAAGCTGTTATATTGCCCATGAGAAAATTATGCACTTCTGGAAATGGGAGAATTGGATGAATAATGCTATATCTGTAACAACTTGAAAGTTATTATTTGTTTGTTATTAAATTCAAGTTCACTTATGTATTTATAAGATTCAGATTACTCATGAATTAATATCAGAAATTCTACATTTTAAACACAATAACATGCAAATGCCATAACTTTTAAATAAAACATGAAGCATAATAGAAATGACAGAAAACTTAGAAAGCATATGGTGTGAAACAAAACTGCAGAACTTAGAATATGCTTACTCATTTTCCTTCACAAATATAAAAGTATCAATCCTTTCCCCAATTAAAAACCCAAATTATATGACTTAGGTAAGGTCAAACTCTAACTTCTTGAATATAATATAAAATATTAAAAGTAAAGATAAAGACTTATAAATCAAATCAACATAAAAGAACATTAACGGATTCTTATGTGGGGAAGTGCCAGGACTTTTATTGACGACAGTCAAAATTTTGGATAAGGTAAAACCAGTGTTAGCATATGTGTATCCAACATCACATCATAATATAAAAGGCATGTATACCAGTTTATTGATGGAAATGGTTAGTTCACAGTCTGTGATCTATTGATATAATATAGAGGACATAAAGAATGAAACAAAGTCTGGGACAATGACTCACTTGATAACAATGCTGCGTGTGCATAAGTACCTGAGTTCAAACCCAAACGTGCATATAAAAGCCTAATGTAGCTCCATTGGCCTGTAACTGTAGCACTGTGAGATACAGAGACAAGAAGACTGCTCGGGCTTTTTGTTCACCAGCTGAGCTGCTCCTTTAGTGATAAAATCCACCTCAAGGAATAAGGTGGAGTGGGATAGATCAAGACACTTAATGTTCTCTTTTCCTCTGCCCTCTTACATATACAATGCAAACAAACATGCACATGCACACACATATGCATATATAACACACACATACACACAATATACATGCATATGCAACTCACATATACATATATATACAACATACACAGCACAGAAACACACACACATGTATACCACATACATATACACACATACACAACATGCATATATATGACAGAAATAGACATATACACAAATACAACAATACACATGTGCAACACACACACATGCACACACATATGGAATAAAGTGATTTACCTGATTGCATCTTTTCAAAAGTATATATTTCATGTTATATATACACAAAAATGTATGTATATATTTCAAACATACATTGATAAGTTATAAATAATTGACTACATACTTGTCCATTTACAAACTTAGAAAAGAATCATTGCAAGAACAAAGTTAGAAACAAGCATAATTGAAAAAGAAAGCAATAACCGAAAACTAAGTACTTTCTATGCATTAGATACCACTGAGAAAAGAATTGCCAATTAAAAACTGATGGATTTTTTTTTCTGGTTGAAACTATGACAGAAGCTTGTTATCCTTAACATATAAAAATGCCATTACAGAAAGTTACCCACCACAGTGAAATAGAAATACAGGAAAATCGATCTAAAAATATGTGTGGTTGAATAATAAAAATATAAATTAAAGCCACAAACTATTTTCACCTCTCAGCTTTCAAAGCACTAGAATACAATGCTCAGTGTTGACAAGGGTAAGATGAGATTCTTATTCTCCTAAGTATCTGATACTCCTGCAGATTGCTAACTTTTGTGGAAAAATATTTATTAGCATGTGTTTCCACATAACAATTTCCCTTTGAAGAATGTTTCCAAGAAAGCTTATCATAGATATATACAAGTTTAACAGCTCCTCTTACCTTACTGGAGGCCAGGCTGGTTTTAGGAACCCCAGGTAAGCCATCTCCCACCACCCACTAACACTCCCTAAAGCCTGCCCAACAACAAAAGACTCTGCGCCCCTCCCCTGGGCTCCATAGTCTGGCCAATAACTTCAGCAGACTTCTGATTTACTTAAGGCCAGATGCATTCTAGGGATCCAAGGTAAGACACTGGCCATCGCCTCACATCCAGCTAAAATTCTCTAAAGTTGCCCCAACCCCAAATGCCTCCAAATTTATCCCTCATCTCAGCTCCATACCACAGCCCACAACCTTGGCAGAAACTTCTATTGTACTGGAGGTCTCCCAGAGACCAAGCAGATACCAGAACTCAAGAGACCAAATTGGCACCCAAACCCTCAAAGGCCTTGTGGGATGCAAAACCCCAATGGAGACACCCCACTGGACATGGAGTCTCACTAATCATAACTTAGGCCAGAAGATCAGAGCGGAAACAGAAACTAAGGAACAAAATACCCATCCAACAAGGATGAACACAGGAATCAACACCTAGCCTTAACTTATAATCATCCCAAACATAGATGCCTAAACACCAGTGTGCTGTAAGACAATCCTTCAGCCAGTAGCCTTTAAGATACCTGCCCACTTGGGCATAGTCTCTTATACTATAAATGCTGATGTAAAGCACATTCTCCCTCTCTCTTCCAGCTGCTGGATTCCCCATTTGAGCAGAAGACTGTGCTCTGTGAGTCTACCCCTAAATAAATAACCCTTTATTATACTCAATTCTGAGATAATGTGGGATTTCTTTTTAGTGTCCCTCTTCATCTGGCACCCCTGTGGATCACAACTCCACACCTACCTGGTGGACCTGTCTAAAAGGCCAAAATGGTCCCAAAAGGTCTCTGACCTCCTCCTGCCTGGCTTGTTTTCACCTACTAAGCATTTTTTGTTTCTTTGTTTGTTTTTTGTATTGGTAAAACCCCTGCCACAGCAGAGCTAAGTGCGCTCCAGCTTGGAAATTTCCCAAGCTTGCGCACATCCCCCCTGACTGCCGTCTTCCCTGCTGTGTGGCGACTTGTGCAGCTTCCAATTTGTGCTTCCTGCTCGTGACTTCTAGGCTCCTTGCTTCATATACAAAATTGATTTAATTGCTTATAATTTGCCAAACAAAGCATATTTGTCAGTATTTAGCCAGCACCAAGGTGGAAAACCAAAGAGGCGCAGGACTATTCATGCTGCCACTGGTTGCGCCGGGTTGTAATTCTGCAACTGTGACACCTGCTGAACAATAAAGATTATTACACCTAAAACAATTTACCAGGTCTCATAACAAGGTAACCATTTGATTAATAAATAAATCAATAAATTTGACTGCTAAACTTGCCTAAAGGTGAGATGATCCTTCAGGGTTCCGCTTCATGAAAGAGTCTATGAGACATTCTGCAGGACACAGAAGAGTGACTAAACTGTCTTTGAATTTTCCTGCTTCATGGAAAAGTCTGCTGGATACTATGGGCCTGTAGGCTGAAGATGGATGCCCCAACGGTACAAAGGAACTTTGGGTGACTGTACAGGTAGCGAGATGTCTCTGTCATTTTTAGTTGCTTATTACTTGTTTACTTAAGTAATATTATATCCTTCTGGAGTCTTTGATGGAGTTGAACAATGGATAGTTATAGTTATAGTTTACCTTAGTTATGATAAAAGATAAAATAGGTTGTAACTGTAATTCTTGCTTGATAAGTTTTGTTATGTAATTTTACTATGTTAAAGTTAAAGCCTTTCTTTTTTGTTTAAACAGAAAAAGGGGAAATGGTGTAGGAGGGTCTTCTATTTGTGTATTGCCCTCATTGGTTAAATAAA
>PVIU01005728.1:0-45349 GCA_004026605.1 Ondatra zibethicus | reverse complement strand
GGCAGACACCATGCTTCTCCAGCACAAGATGGACACTGGTTAGACTCATGCCGATAAGCCACAACTCAAGTGGCGATACACATTAATGGAGATGGGCTAAAATAATATGTGAGAGTTAACCAAGAAGGGGCTGGAGATAATAGGCCAGGCAGTATTTAAATGAGTACAGTTTCCGTGTAATTATTTCCGGTATAAGCTAGCCAGGCACTGGGCGGCGGGATCCGGGTGGCCACTGGGACCAAAAGAAGGCCCGCGCGCCCTATTACTACAAAATTCTGGCAGAGTTCTATAAATGATCAAAGACCAAAGCTAAACATGCATAAAAATGTCATTGTAATTGTGGGTTTGATAGACACAGGTGTGGATGTGAGTATCATTACTTGATACTTGGCATTCAGATTGGCCTCTTCAAGAGGCAGATGTTCAATTCCTAGGAATTGGACCTCTATCTCAAGTAAAACAAAGCACAAGATGGGTTTGAATGCATAGGGTCAGAAGGACAGAGAGGAAGGCTGAGGCTGTATGTGGCTAATATTGCAGTGAATTTATGGATTTGTGACCTGATGCAGCAATGAAATACGCAGATTAACATTCCTGCAGTCTCAGAAACACATATATCTGGGAAGGATATTTTAAAGTACTATACAAATGTCACCAGCCATTCGGGCTGTACAAAAACAGAAACCTTTATAAGTACCAATGGCCCCACCTTTAAAATTATTAACTGAGAACCAATATGGGTTAAACAGTGGCCTTTACCAGAAGACAAACTGCAGGCTTTACAACAGCTGATACAGGAACAACTAGATGCTCACCATATTGAAGAATCAACCAGCCCTTGGAATTTTCCTGTATTTGTTGCTAAAAAGAAATCTGGTAAATGAAGAATGGTGACAGATCTAAGAGCTGCCAGCAAGGTAATTCAGACTATGGACCATCTGCAATCTGGAATTCCTCTGCCTTTTCTATTATCAAAATGATGGCTTCTTATAGTTATTGATTTAAAAGATTATTTCTTCACTATACCTCTACAAAAAAAGAAAACACAAAAACAGAGAATAAATTGCCTTCACAGTGCCTACTTATAATATTTCTCAGCCTACTAGGAGATTCCAGTGGCTGATCCTCCCACAGGGAATGTTCAGTAGCCTCACCCTTTGTAAGTCAGCCACTGGAAATAATTTCTAAAAAAATTCCTAAATATATAATTTACCATTATATGGATGACATTATGCTATCTGATTCAAATGTAGATACTTTAGAAAGAATGTTTGAAGAAGTAAAGAAAGTTTTGCCAAAATGGGGATTACAAATTGCTCCTGAAAAAATACAGATGATAGATTCAGTCAATTACCTAGGTTATAAAATAGGTTTACAAAAAATTAGAACACAAATGGCACAAATTAGGAGAGACTGATTGCAGACTCTGAATGACTCTCAAAGATTGTTAGGTGACATTTCCAGTCTACAACCTGCTATTGGGATAACACCTGATCTAATAGTTCATTCAAACAAAACTTTAGAACATGACAAAGACTTAAATAGTCCCAAGGTATTAACAGCTGAAGTGAAAAAGGAATTGATTATTGTTGAAGAAAAATTTTAGGATGCACATGTAGGTAGGTATCCAAATTTTAATTACATTCTAGTCATAATACCTTCCAGAATTTCCCCTACAGGAATTTTAATGCAAAGATAAAATATTATTTTAGAATAGATCTTTTGCCACATAAATCAAGTAAAATATTAAAAATGTATGTGGAAAAAGTATCTGAATTAATTATAAACTGTAAATTGAGACTTTGTCAATCAGTAGGTATAGACCCAGCAGAGATTATAGTGCCTTTTACTGCTGATGAAATTTAAAAAATTATGAGAAGAAGATGAACCTTGGCAAAGAGCTTGTGCTAATTCTTTAGGAGCGGTTAATAGCAATTCTCCCAAAAGTGATAGAATTAACCCTATAAAGAGAACTACTTGGATCCTTCCCCACATTGTATGGGGAACACCAGTAACTGGAGCCCATAAATTCTATACTGATGCACATAAATCAAGAAAGACAGGTTACAAATCAGAATATTTAAGTAAGGTGGAACAAAGTCCTTATAATTCTGTACAAAAGGCAGAATTATACACTATTCTCATTGTACTGAGGGATTTTTAAGAACCTCTCAATGTAGTTACTCATTCACAATATGCATTGAGTTGTCTTGCATATTGAAAACAGTGAATTTATACCAGATGATACAGAATTGACTTCATTATTCATACAGGTTCAAGATATAATCAGGAATAGGCTTTGTCACATATACATAACACACATCCAATCCCATAGGTGTCTGCCAGGTCTTCTACTACAAGGTAATGCAGATATTGATTGATTATTGCTTGGAAGTGTGTTGAAGGCCTCAGAAGCATTATGTCATAATGAAACATAAGAAACATTATGTCAATAGCAAAGGTTTAAAGAAACAGCTTTCTATTACATGGTAACAAGCTAAGGAGATTATAAAAAGATGTCCTACTTGCTCTTTCTGTAACCAAACATTGCTACCTGCAGGGAGTACCCCAAAGGGTACTCAAAGGAATGAAATTTGGCAGATGTATGTGTTCCACTTTGCAGATTTTGGAAAATTAAAATATGCACACCATACCATTGGCACTTATTCAGATTTTCAATGGGCAACTGCTTTGAGCTCAGAAAAAGCTGATTCAGTAATCATGAATTAATTAGAAATTATGCTCATCATGGGTGTACCTTCACAAATAAAGACAGATAATGGTCCAGCATATGTCTCTAAGAAAATGAAACAGTTTTTTTGCTTATTATAATATAAAGCATATTACAGGTATACCATACAATCCTGCAGGTTAGGCAGTTATAGAAAGATCAAATTGAATTATAAAGGATATGTTAAACAAACAGAAATGGATGAAAAATACCCCCAGAATTACAAAATGCTTTATTAACCTTGTATTTTCTTAATGCTAATGAGAAAGGAACAACAGCAATAGAGAGACACTGTATAATAGAAAAGTCTTCTGAATTAAATCAGTTGGTATATTTCAAGGATGTGTTGACCTCACAGTGGAAACCAGGAGATGTGCTATGTTGTGGAAGGGGTTTTACTCTTGTTTCCACAGGAGAAGAAAAGTTATGGATACCATCAAAATTAATAAAGATATGGTTTGGAAAAGAGAAATCTCTTGAGAAAGAGAAATGATGGCTCATCCACAGAGGTGACAACCATACAGGTGGTAAGGCAATCTTATAAGGGTTGGGGCAGGGCTCTGTTCTTGTCTTTGCAGAAAAATACTCATCCTTAAAAAGGTAAGAGACCATGGACATCTTGATACCTAAAGAGGAAAAGATTATTATGCAGATAGGATCACCAAGCAAAGAGAATTATGATTTATGAGGACAGATAATCTGAGGGTAAGAATCTCTGAACATAAACTAGAATAATAGTCATGACTCACTTAAAAATAAAAGCTGGCTTTGGAGTTGAACAATGGCTCTGTCCTTCTCTAAATCCAAGAATGTTGTTAAAATAAAAATTCAGAGTTCTGTCTCATGTCAGGAGCTGTCTGGTATGGGACAGAAAGAAGAAAGAATTTAGAAAAAATTTTACTTTTCTTCATACCTATTTTTGTCTCTATTGTACTTTTCATTGAATATATGTCTATATAAATGATGTTTTAGGTTTTTCACAATGAACAATAAATTTTCCTGCAGTAATCTTTGAAGTTTCCAGGAAGAAGATGGGGGCCCCACAACAACAACCCCACATGGTTGATATGACGTCATGATGCTGATAGCACTACTATAAGACCTGTTTTTGGTACCAGCAGCTCAAGATAGTTCTAACTTGGTGAGCTGAAATGGTGCACCTTTTTACAACCTTCTGGCCAGAACTCCAAATAGGAACCTCAGAAAAACCTTACTGAATACTCAAAGACTATTTGTAATTATGCCCTCCAGTAATCTTGAAACTTAACCATCATTTTACTTTCACAGGACCCCATAGAAAGAACATTGCCCCCATGACATCTGGAAGTAATTCTAGAAGATGACTTCCCTCCTCCCAACAAAGTTTGTCCTCAGGGATAGGGACATCATTTAGGGGTTGATTATAATTGGTATAGGGTTGGGGGTTAATTCTGTAGGCTCAGGGATCTCTTTGAAGAAAAAAATGGAAATTAGATGAGGTAATAGATTAGTGTGAGCTTACACTAATAATAATAGTGAGTAATGGAGTGATTACTTGTGAGCTATTATTTATATGCAATTTACATTGGTTTAGATTCTTGCATATTGATACAAACTTAAATTATATTGGATATGCTCCTACTTTTGTCTACAGTATTTGTTTACCTAGGCAAAGTTATTTTGTCATATTGTATGCATGCATGCTTCTACCTCTGCTTAAGACATTTTGTATATTGATACAATTTTATGATATATTTATCATATTTAAATATACATTTCTACCTCTGATCAAGATACTTATATATCATTTACATTTTGAGGTCATTATCCTCATTTGTTGCACAGTTGTTTAAAGATTATTTAATATTCTAATATGAAGTCTTAATCTTTAAGTTATATAGGTATTAAGAATTATAGGCCAATAGTCATCCATGTTTGTCATACTTATAGTTAGACTAATCCGGTTCTTTAGATACATAGAGATTGTATTCTTCATAGATAGGTCATCTTCAACCACTTCAAAGAGCTATAGAACATGACATTTAAATAATTTAGGGTTCTGTTGACATGAGACACAATTGCTGGCAGCACCAATCCATCCCCGAGAGAATGTTGAGCACTGAAGACACTCCACTTGGAGCCTGTTTTCTTTTTGGTGAAACTGGCCTTTGGACAAGGAACTGCCCATGTATTGACCAATGACAAAATGCATGCTGTCCGGACAGGACAAGCAGGATGGAAAAAAAAAAAAAAAAAAAAAAAGACTGTCAAATCCTGCCAAGACAGGGTAAGATGGTTTTGAAAAATTTCCTGCCTCTGAAAATGGTCTGTCAGTTACTCTAGGCCTTAGCCAAAGTTGGTTGCTCCAACATTGCGAATGAGACTTTGGGTGATTGCCCAGGTAGCCATTTGTCTCTGTCATTTGTTGCACATTTTGGAAGTTGCTTGATTGCATTTCCTGCTTACTCAAGTAGTATAGTAGTATTATTTCCATTCTCAGTCTTTGATGGGGTTGAAGACTAGATAGCCATACTTACTTTCCTCTCATGACTTGGCCAAGTTATTTATAATAGAAGACTTAGACTCAGGATAGGATAACTATTGAAACATTTATCACATATTTCTTGCTTTATATGGTTTATGCTTGTGTAATTCTAATTTTTATACTTGATATTGTTCTAATTGTATATACTTTTATTAGACTTAGAACTTTCTTACTTAAACAAAAGGGGAAGGTGCTGTAGGAAAATCCTTCAGCCAATAGTCTTTGAGATATCTGCCCACTTGGGCATGGCTTCTTATACTATATATGCCAATGTAAAGCATGCTCTCCCTCTCTCTTCCAGCTGCTGGATTCTCCATTTGAGCAGAGGACTGTGATCTGTGAGTTTACCCCTAAATAAATAATCCTTTATTATACTCAATTCTGAACTAGTGAGGAATTTCCTTTTAGCATCCCTCTTCACCATTGTAAGAACACAATCAACAGAAAGGGGAATATGGAACCACCAGAGCACAGCTATCCTATGATAGCAAATCCTGAACATTCCAGTGCAGCCGAAGCACAAGAAAATGACAAAAATCTATTAATGAAATTAAGGAAATGAATGACAAGCAAAAAATGGAAAAACTCAGTAAATCACTTAAAGAATGCCAAGAAAGCAAAAAAAAAGAAAAGAAAAGAAAGAAAAACAAAACCAACAAACAGATAAAGGAACCTATTCAAGTCCTGAAGATGGAAATAGAAGCTATAAACAGAAGGAATTCTGGAAATGAAAGCTAACAGGAACTACAAATGCAAGCATCAGCAACAGAATTAGATTCATTTGGTGAAGAAAATGTTAAATCTAGAAATTCCTAACACAAAACATATAGGAAATCTGGGACATCATGAAAAGGCCAAAGTCTAAGAATAATAGGAATAGATGAAGGAGAAGAACCCCAGCTCAAAGGCCCAGAAAATACACTCAACAAAATCAAAGAAGAAAAATTTCCTAACTTTAAGAAGGACATGTCTATAAAGGCACAAGAAACTTACAGAACACCAAATAAATTGGACCAGAAAAGAAAATCCCTTTGAGACATAATAATCAAAACACTAAACACACAGAACAAAGAAAGACTATTAAAATCTGTGAGGGAAAATGAGCAAGTAACATTCAAACACAGACCTATTAGAATTATATCTGACTTCTCAATGGTGATTCTAAAAGACAGAAGAGCCTAAAAGAGACACTAAAAAATCATAGATGCCATCCCAGACTAATATACCCAGCAAAACTTTCAGCCACCAAAGATGGATAAAACAAGATATTCCATGACAAAGTCAAATTTTGTCAAACAACATCTATCCAGAAATCGAGCCCTACAGAAGGTGCCAGAGGGAAAATGCCAGCCCAAGAAAGTTGATACACCTACAAAAACACAATGAATGGTCTCACACAAGCAAAACCCAAATATCACACACACACACACACACACACACACACACACACACACACACACACACACACACACTATCACCACCACCAGCACCAGAAGATGATTTAACAATCATTGCTCATTAATATTCCTTAATATTCATGGACTCAATTCCCTAATAACAAGACACAATCTAACAGAATGCATAGGGAAATGGGATCCATTGCCCACTCCATACGAGAAGCACAGCTCAACACCAACTATAGGCATTACCTCAGAGTAATGGGTTAGAAAAAGATTTTCCAAGCAAATTATCCAAAGAAGTAAGCTGCTGTGGCTATTCTAATATCGAACAACTATCAATCCAAAGAGATAGAAGATATTTCATACTCATCAAAGGAAAAATTCACCAAGAAGACATTGCAATTCTGAACATATATGCCCAAATGCAAGGACACCCACAATTGTAAAAGAAACATTATGAAAGTTTAAATCATACATCAAACTTCACACATTAATTGTTGGAGACTTTAATACACCACTCTTATCAATGGACAGGTTATCCAGGCAAACACTGAACAGAGAAATAATAGATAATTATAATGCAAAAGGACCTAGCAGATATCTTCAGAACATATCACCCAAACACAAAAGAATGTGTCTTTTCCTCAACAACTCATGGAACAGTCTCTAAAATTGATCATACACTCTATCACAAAACAAGACTCTATAGACATAAGAAAATTAAAATAACCCTCTGTACCTGTTGTTTCATTCTGGCCACCCAGACCTAAAATAATCATATAGAAACTTTATTAATTACAACACTGCTTGGTCAATGACTCAAGCATATTTCTAGCTAGCTCTTACATCTTAAATTAACCAATTTATATTATTTTATATTTTACCATGTGACTTGTCATTTTCCAGTAAGGTTCCCAGGTGTCTGTCTTCTTCAGCAGGTACATGGTATCTCTGACTCTGCCTACTCTTTCTCTACATCTCTGTTCAGATTTTCTGTCTGGCTTTACTTTGTTAAGCCATTGACCGAGAGCAGTTTTTTTTATTAACCAATGGTAATAAAACATATTCACAGCATACAGAGGGGAATCCCAAGTCATCTTTCCTTTTTTGTCTAAATAAAAAGGAAAGTTTTAACTTTAACATAGTAAAATTACATATAACAAAACAGTTATTAAGCAAGAATTATAGTTATAATATATAATCCATTTATATTTGGTAAATTAAGGAAAATACTCTATTATCATTTTATCTTTTTGAGTTTAAAATTTTATATCTAATTTATTTTTTATAATTAAACTATCTTTTTTTAACTCCATCAAAGTATCCATAAGAATATAATATTACCTAAGTAAACAGGAAGCACTTTCAAAACTCTAGAATTGACAGAGACATCTCACTACCTGGACAGTCACCCAAAGTTCTTCTATATCTTGAGGCATCCATCTTCAGCCTACAGGTCTATAATTTCTGGCAGACTTTTCCATGAAATAGGAAATTTGAAGATCTCTTGTGCCTTGTATTGGCAAAGTTTATCAGTTGTTTTCTTTTGTGTCCTGCAAAATGTCTTTCTGTCTCTTTAATGAAGCAGGAACCCTGAAGGACTGTCTCACATATAAGCAAGTTTAACAGTCATTTTTTCTGAGGGTCCTGAATTTCCAGTTTATACAGCATACAGTCAAGCAGTCCAGGCAAGAGCAGTTTCTTGCTCAAATGGCTAGCCTTGCCACATTGAAGGCAAATTGCTTAAGGAGTTTCTTCAATGCCCATCATCCTCTCTGAAGTAATTCACTGTCACGAAAAACCCTAAGATCTTAAAACATTTTAAATGTCATATTTTGTTAGTCTTTAAAAGGTCTAAAGATTACCTAGCCATCTGAAATATATGTATCCATTAAGCAATTTGTAACACGCTGCTCACAGACCCCATTTAAGTGCAGGACTTTCCAAAAGAGCCAGAATTTGTTCTGCCAGCACTAACCAGGAAGCCATATCTTGAAGCTGTGCAAGTTTTTGCCACTAACACTGACTCACGAAGACCTCTCTTAAAGGAGCTGTGGCATCCCTGCGTGTAGCCAGCAAACAGAACCCATCCCCCCCAATGAGGCTACCTGTTTTTTTTTTTTTGTTTTGTTTTCTTTTTCTTTTTTTTTTTTGTCTAGACTTTTTAAAAGCTTTTTAAGGTTTTAGGTGGATGTAGTCAGCCCACATTGTCATGCCATTTTGTAGATAGAGGCTGTTTGTTTGTTCCCATCCACCCAGACCCAAAATAATCACACAGAAACTATATTAATTACAACACTGTTGAGCCAATCACTTAGGTATATGATGGGGTAAGAGCCACTAGCCAATCACATCAAGTCGGGGTGTGGCTATTTGGACCCCAGGTAGAAAATCGAGAGAACACAGGTGCGCGCTCTCTCCATGCGGTGTCCGCCAGATGGATAGGACTGCGGCTTGAGTAGAGTGACTGTGGCTTGAGTAGAGTGAGTTCCCCCTTTTTCCTTCATTAAAAATACCTGTTCCTATTGAGCTGGCTTGGTTATTGATTTGTGCCGACTTAATACTTCATCAGGTATATTGCTAGCTAGCTTTTATATTTTAAATTAACCCATTTTTATTATTTTGTATTTTACCATGGCTCATGGTTTACTGGTAAGCTATCATGTTATCTGTCTCCTTCAACAGCTACATGGTGTCTCTCTAACTCTGTCTACTTTCTCTCTATATGTCTGCTTAGATTTCTAACCTGGTATACTTTGCCCTGCCATAGGTCCAAAGCAGATTCTCTATTAACCAATGGTAATAATACATATTCATAGCATACACAGGGGAATCCCACATCATGTACCTTATCAGATTACCATGGATTAAAGATGGATTTCAATAACAACAGAAACAATAGAAAGTCTAAAAAATCATGGAAACTGAATAAGTTGCTACCGAATTACCATTTGGTCAAAGAAGAAATAAAGAAACAAGTTAAAAACTTCCTATAATTTAATGAAAATGAATACACAAAATCCACAATCTTATGGGGCACAAAAAAGCAGTGCTAAGAGGAAAGTGCATAGCAGTAAGTGCCTATGTAAAGAAACTAGAGAGATCACATACTAGCACCTAACAGCACACCTGGAAGCTATATGACAGAAAGAAGAAAACCCACCCAAGATGAGTAGAAGGCAGAAAGTAATCAAAATGAAGGCTGAAAGCAATACAATAACAAAAAGAACAATACAAAGTATCAATGAAATAAAGAGTGGGTTCTTTGAGAAAATCAACATGATAGACAAAACGTTAGGTAGATAGATAGATAGATAGATAGATAGATAGATACATACATACATACATACATACATACATACATACATAGAATACAAATTAACAAAATCACAAGTGAACAGGAGGACATAACAACAGACACAGAGGAAATCCCAAGAATCTTTAGGTCATACTACAAAAACCTGTAATCTACAAAATTTGGAAAATTTAAAAGAAATAGGCAATTTTCGTGATAGATACCACTTACCAAAGTTAAGTGGCTCAGCTGTTAAGAGTACTGGCTACTCTTCCAGATAACCTGGGTTCATTTCCCAGCACCCACATCATAATTCACAATGGTTGGTAACTCCAGTTCCAGGGGATATGATACCTTTATGTAAATATACATGCAAGTCAAACACCAATGCATATGAAATAAGAATAAATAAATTGTAAAACTGTTAAAAGTGATAAGATAAAAAATTTTGATAAACTTATAACCTTTATGGAAATAGAAGCAGTTATTAAAAATCTCTCCCCATCAAAATAATATCTAGGGCCAGATGGTTTAAGAAGAATTAAAATCAATACTCTTCTAATTATTCTACAACATAGAAACAAAGGGACATTGCCAAATTTATTTTATGATGCCGTAGTTACGCTGATACCCAAATCATACAAAGACTCAACAAAGAGTAATCCCTCATGAACATTGATGTTAAAATACTCAATAAAATACCCACAAACTGTATCCAACACATCAAAAGTCCATCCATCATGACCAAGTAGGCTTCAAATTAGAGATACAAGGATGGTTCAACATGAAAATCTATCAATGTAATCCACCATATTAAAAACTGGCAGAAAAACTAGGTGATCATCTCATTAGATGCTGAAAAGGCCTTTGGTAAAATCCAATACCACTTCATGATAAAAGTCTTAGAGAGATCTTGGATACAAGGGACATAACTAAATACAATGAAGGCAATTTACAAATAGAGAGATACTTAAAGCAATGCCACTAAAACCAGGAACAAAACAGGGCTGTTTATTCTTTCCATATCTATTCAATATAGCACTTGAAGTTATAGCTACAGTGATAAGACAAAAGAATATCAAGGAGATACAAATTGGAAAAGATGTCAAAGTTTCTCTATTTGCAGAGGATATGATAGTATGCATAAGGGACCCCAAAAATTCTGCCAAGGAACTCCTATGGCTGATAAACACCTTCAGCAAAGTGGTCGGATGAAAAATTAATGAAAAAAATCAGTAGCCCTTCAAATGATATATGGATTGAGAAAGAAATTAGGGAAACAACACTCTTCACAGCAACCACAAATAATATAAAATATCTTGGTGTAACTCTAACCAAACAAGTAACAGACCCATATGAGAAGAGCTTCAAGGCTTTGAAGAAAGAAATTGAAGAAGCTATCAGAAGATAGAAAGATCTCCTATACCATGAGAAGGATCCCACCCCTGGAGCATTGTACCTGATTGCAAATGACTTAGATTCTGGGGGGGACCAAGACCATGATTTTGGTTGAATGGGACTGGCACAACAATTGCATTTTGAAAGCTGTTCATATTATCAAGCATGGTTTCTAGTGAAAGCTATGAAGACTGTACTTCCCACTGGATGCCAACTAGAACCAACAGAAACAGCAGTGTTCCTGCAGCCTTTGAAAATGTGGTAAGAAATATAATAAGAAATGTACTGTCTCAATTTTTTTGAGATAGGATCTCTTCATGTAACCCAAAGTGGAATCTTCTAACTCATGATGTCCCTGTTTCAAGACAATAGGTTGGGTTTATGGACATACACAATGGTGCCTTACTTCTATTCTTAGAACTTTAAGCACACAATGTTGTATGAATAACTACAATATGTACACAGTGTGATGTAGACCTCAAGGTCTTTTCTCATCTTGTATTAGAGAAAAATTATGCATTTGAGCAATTGCTCCCAATGGCCCTACCCCAGCCCCTGAATACCCTTATTCTATGTTATGCATCTATGAATTTGGCTGTTTCCCAAGTCTCTCACACAGGAAAAAATACAGGACTTTTCATGTGTGGTTGACTTGTTTCACATAGTACAATGCCCTTGAGATTCTTTCACAGATGACATTATAGACTTTGATTCTTTCTTAAGGTTGTATTGAATCATATCACACCACATTTTTGTTTTTTTTAATCCAATTATCCATCAGTGGACACTTAGATAACCATTGTGAATCAAATAGGAAAGATACCAAAGACTAAAATACCTCCTACAGATCTTGATTTTGGTTCTGTTGGATAAATGCTCAGAGGTGAGGCAACTTGATCACCTGGTAGATTACTCGATTTAACTTTTTGAGGTAATTCTCGCTGCTTCTCAAGTAACTGTGCCATTTTATATTCCTACCAGCCATGCAAGCAGGGGAGATCAGGTGGCACCTTTTGGGAATCAGTTCTTTCCGATGTGGGTTCTGGGCTAGAACTCGGATTTTCAGTTTTGGCAGCAAGTACCTCAGTTCTCTGAGATATCTCACTGATCCAAATTATACAGCTTTAAAATATCTTTTCAATATTTAAACCTAGTGCTAATGGTCTGCATCTGTTGTAGAATGAGACTGTGGTTCAATAACACAAATGTTCCTTAAATATTAAAAGAAGTACAAAATAAACTGCATGGAAAACAATATGGAAAGAAGCTGGGGACGAAGCAAGTGCTTGTGACAAATGTGTGTCAGATAACCAGGGGGTTGTTCAGAGTGCTCAGGTATACCACACTTTTTCTAACAAGGTCCTGCACTCACCACGGGCTCAGGGGCTTTCTAGCAAAACTCGTTCAGAAAAATCTTCATCTCTTTTCAGTTCATCTCATTTAAACTGAAGCGCTAGACAGAGAAAGTAGCTTCTTGGAAGACTCCCAATTCTTCTCTAGTCACCTGCTCCAGGAGAATAAATCCTCTCAGGAAAGCCAGAAAAATAGCATGTGTATAGCACTTGGGGATATTTTAATTTCCTTCTATAGGCAATGTTTTGGGCGGGAGCCTACTTTGGGAATATCATATTACTGTGCTCTCTTCTGTCTAGGGATTCATTAGGAGGATTTGAAGGAAGTTGGGGGTGCTGGCTGGCTTTCCTGGAATCACTTTAGAATGACAATAAAGACTGCCCCCTCCTAAAGCCATATGCAAAACACCATGGAGGACCTTACAGCTGTTCCTCACACATTTCCATTTTTCAAAACTGACATTTTAGTTCTTATGCTCATGAGAGGATTTGCTTTTGAAAACTGAACAGGCGCCTCCCCTGATGTTTCTTTGCTAATCAAATGCACAAGCAGGAGACTGAATCTCTCTGGGGTCTGTGGGGTGGCTCATATATACACCAACACAAATCATTTGCATTCTGCTTGTGTGTTTGGTAATAGCTACATCATTAGTGTCTGACTTAAGCTCTAATCTCTTCAAAGGCAGAGACATCAACAGATTTGAGTGGGCTTCAGATTTCTTTGATGACTGATTTCATTAGGGAGGCAGGGAATACAGGAAGTAATTAGTGGGTGGTGGATCCTGGGCTTGGGCACCTTGTTACAGGAAACATTGCAGAAGGGGATCCACAGATTTTCTGTTTGGACTCCCTAAATTCCATGGAAAACAGCTCTTATAAGTGGTCTGGGCATGTCTATGGAAGCTTCTTTTCTACTCAGAGTTCCAAAAGTCAGCAACGGAAAATCAAATCGGGGGCTAACTTTAGACTTTCAGTTACTGTTGGTGGCAGAAGGCTCAATATCATACCTCTGTTCCCATGAAGAAGATGCTCTGGCCCATTGCGGTCTTAAGCTGGGAAGCAGTTTCTTTCTGAACAAAGCCCCTCCAGACCATGGGTACAGGCTCCATCTGTGATTGACACTTTGGACTCCCACAAGCACTCCTCCAGGTTGGAACTCTTTCCAGTGACATGTACATACGACTCCATTTGGCTCTTCTTGTATACTTCTCCAGCAGCCGAAATTTGCTAGAGGGTCGTGAGTGACAGTGATGAGGTAACAAAGCTTGCAAGAGTTGAATCTGAGCTTCCTCACTATGCAGCCTGAATATGCTCTGGTCGGGGATAAGGTCCTGTTATGATGGCCTCTTAGCATGTACTAATTTAGGAGGCCTGGACTTTTCTATGCAGCAAAACATTGTCCTTCAAGGTTTCACCGAGAACTGTTTCTCTTTAACATTAAAACGCGTCGACCGAGCCTCTTGGAGGGCGTTGGTTGAGTTACAAGTGGATGCCATTCCCACTCTTAAGGCCAGATTCGCTCAGCTTGGATTTGTGCTTCAGTGGCTTCTAGATGTTCTTGAGCTTCGCAGCAAATTCAGGGAGCGTATGGGAGGGTTTTTTTTTTTTAAATCATGAAACAGTCTATAAAAATAGAGTCTGCTTTAATTAAACCGACATCCACCTTTCTTCGGCTGGAGAGGCAGTGCTATCTCTGTGGAGGACAGGGCGGCTGTGAAGTCCTGGGCAGCACCATTAGTTTCTGGCTTTGCTGCTTGTTCGTAGGGCTGAGGTAGGAATGTTCTTCAGCACCCTGTTTCTCAAACTGCTCCATTAGAAATTTTGATACAATTTCTAATGGATACCCAAACTTTTATAATGTGGAAATAGAAGCATGGAGTGACCTGATATTTGCAAAGCTACATGTTGCCTGACTCTGGACAACCACAGAGTTTTCCAAATGTGAGACTGTCCCATCCCCGTGGTTGCATCTTGTGGGGTTGGCTTGAGCCCTGATATGATTGATTTTCTCAGTTAGTTACTAGGCTCATTGGCAGTCAAGGCTGGGACCCTCCTACACTGCTGGACTATTATTTAATTTTGAATGGTTTTCTGTAGCTTCCATTCTTGCTTTGGTTATAGGAAATAGAGCTCTTTTCCTTCCATTGGTTTGCCGTGTCCAACTTCATTATGATGTTGTTTTTCCTTTTTATTTTTTATTTGTGTTTTTTTTTTGCTGTTTCTTAGAAGCCTGTTTTTGTATGTTTGTTAGTTTGTTTTTTCTAATGAGAGACAGAAAGAGAGTAGATCCAAAGGGGAGGGGAGGTGGGGAGAAACTGGGAGGAGTAGAGGGAAGAGAAAGTGTAATCAGGATATGTTGTATGAGAAAAGAATCTATTTTTAATAAAAGCTAAAATTACCATAAAAATTAAAGTATCTCATCAATAAAACAGTTTGTATGTTGGTATGTGATTTAAAATATAAATACAATTTTCCTTTAATATTTCTTAGAGTTTGCATTTGAGAAAAACACCCTTATTGTAACTCAATTCTAAAGTGTTTTTAGTTTATGCATTTTATAACTTTGTTCAAATCTTAAATCCTCTATGACCTTGAATATTACAACATGATGGGTTTCTTATCAGGTGCATTTCTCAGTGAATGTGATTTGACCTTGTGACTCAGCGTCCATTGTCAAGCGGAAGAAATTATGAGGATTATTATTTGTGATCAGTCACAAGTTCTGTATTTGGTTGTTTTTAACAGAGCTGGCCCTGTGTGGAGAATATAGATTCTGCACATACAGATAATGAAGCAAAGAGATGCCAAATAGATCTGCCAGTGGGACTTCATATTACGGTGTATGGCTCTTGTGCTGAATTCTCTTAGCTATGGATAGGAATAATTGACCAATTGAAATCATCAACTACTTATCACATCTCCCATTTTTAGAGCCTGCTTGTCAGGATTTGTCAGGTTCTAGTACATTGGATAGGGTTATAGAGCCAGGAACAGAGTGTTCAAGACATAGATCTGTGTGGTCTTTTTGGGCTGAACTTTTGGACACCCTTCCTCTTAATAATTAACGTGTGAGAGGCTTTTGGTTTCTGCTTCTTTGAAGACAACCCAGTCATCTATACTTTCTCTTTTCCATCTACGTTGAATGATCTCTTTTCATAGAACAACTAATGAAAACGTGCTGATTAAAATCTTTGAAAAATTCCCAGGACCTGTTTACAGAAGCTCATATCAAATTCTCCAGGTTTTCTGTTGTTTGTTTTCTGGACAATGTGTTGCCCTCAGCACAGCAACCTGTGGCTCAGTCATGGGTTTCATGGTAGAAGTTTGTTAATAGACTTGTTCTAGGCTCCACCAGATCCTTTAGTTTTAAGAGAGAGATCCATGTGTGTGGCTCAGGTGGAACAGCTAGACTGTAACTTAGGATTCAGGCCCTAAGAAAAAACGTGTTCTTTATAATACTGTCTGGTTACTCATTGCTCCCTGGAAGGTACACTGAGTGAGATTTTACTGTTCCACAGTCACTGGTTTACTCAAGATGTAGTCTTTCTTATTTTAACCCAAACTACATTTATAAATTCCATGGTGTTACTTTTTCTATGCAAAATCGCAGCTGCCTCCTGGTAAATATAAAATTAATTAGATAAATTAATAATAAAATAATTTAGGGCAGCTATTAGTGCTGGACACACTTAAATGATTTCTATTGACTCGGTAACTGGAGCTTTAATCTCAGGTGGCATATATGGAATCTGTACTAGCCCCTTTCCATGATGTGATTTCATTGCAGTACTGATTTGGTTTGCAAAGGATTGGGATGACCTTATAGACTCTTCAGTGGCCAGAACCATGTACACAATCCCACATATTTCTAGTTAAACATAGAGGATCAAAGTCAAAATGACTTTGTATGCACATGTATGTTTGTGTATGTGCATGTGTATATGCATATGTGCATATGTGAGCATGTGTGTATGTGTGAATACATGCATGAACATGTATGTGAGTAAATGTATGTTTGTGTCTCTGTGTGAATTCATGAGGTCAAATGTGAAACTCAAGCATGTTTCCTGATTGCTCTTCACAGTGTCTCTCTTAGACCCTGAAGCTAACCTATTAAGCTAGACTGACTGGCCAATGATCTCAGGTATCTTATTGTCTCTGCCTCCACTATGCTGGAAATACAGGCCTGGACCACCATGGAAGCTTAAGAAGAATGTCTTTTTTCTAGAACATTAGAGCCAATTCTTCCTAACTTTCTTCTTTACCAGTGTCTTTCAGTAGAGGGTAGCCTGTAGCAAAAATTAAATTCCAGGACTCTAGAATTTACAGCCCATCCACTTCCCAGTTGATCACTCCCCACTGTATACACACGTGTTTGACAGTTTTCATTTCAGGTTTTAAATGCATTTTCTGAAAGTATGATCTTATTGCTGAAAGGAAAAGCTAAGCGGGTCTCACTAGTCTCCTGGTAGACCTCAGTTTTGGATTTTTCTTTATGCCCACTGGGCTTTAGGTTATCTAGGTAGTACCGCATCCCTACCACTTTGCAGTAGTATGTCCCCTTCTGTGACTTTTAACATTTACCAGGAAATAGAATATTTATTCCTTCAGGGAGTCATAAAGGCACCTTTAAGACTATAAGACAGTTCTGGCTAGAGCTTAGCACTTTATACACTGGCTTCATTTGTATCTCGTTTTTATTCAATTTGCTACTTTTGTTGTTTCAGGCTTTCCTTACAAGTCAGCCTAGAATCCCTTGGGATGTTTCACAGATCTGCGATGGAGAATACATTTGGTAAATGTTCATCTTTAGAACATAACCTTAAAAGTAACTTGAGGCAAAGAAAATTGATAGAAGTGAGAAAACACACAGAAAAAGTCTATCACAAACTTCATGTATTAGGGGGTGCTGAGGCTGGCTGGCAAAGTCATTTAGACAGGAGCCTCATGTTCATGAGAGAGCTCCAGTTTAGACTTTGACCTTTTCAGTGTGTATACCCTCAGTGTCACAAAGAAATACTGTGAAGAGTAATGAGGGTACAGTTTATACGACTTGTGTCCTCTTATGAGACCCTAGTAAACTCTGGACCCATTTTGTGATAATGTTGCAATTATCTTATGGCCTGTGTAATTAACTGCATGTGGCTGTGCTTCTGAAAGTAGCTGTCCCTGAACAGGGCATTCCCTGTGTTTGCAGCACAAGGGTTTGTAACTCTGACACATATCTACACTTAGGAAGCAATACCAATCAAGGCATTGCCTGTGTTTGCAGCACAAGGGTTTATAAGTCTGACACGTATCTCCACTTATGGGGCAAAGCAACCAAGACAATCATCCACCCATCACAAGGAGGACAGCTGCTCTTGAGGGTTTTATTTTCCTCTTGTGATCTCTTCCTTCTGCACTCTAGCCTCTGCTTCAGTTACTTGTGGATGTTATTTCTGCCAGCTCACATCAGTTTGCACTTCCTAGACCATTCACCAGTCTTCACTCTTCATTCTTGCTGTTGCCTGTGTTCTTTCATTCAAGATAATTACCGAAATATATCCATACCATAACATGTATCATTAGCATTTTCCACGTAATTGCTGAGAAGTTTTCCACCTGTTATGATCATTTGAGTTCCTTCAAGTTTTTACCTATTGATGAAATACCTGCCATGGCTATTATGTACAGTGTCTACAATGACCTCTGCTTGTCTCTTGCTTTGGGTAAATACACAGAGTTAAAATGGATAACTCATATAGAAGGCATATTTTCTAAAGTGGCCATTGGATTTTACACTCTCAGTGGCAGTGGATGAGAGCACAGTTTGTCACCCAGCACTCAGCATCAGTTTTTCTTGTCATTCTAATACATGTGTAGTATCATTCATCTAGCCTTTCAGTTGCATCCCATAGATCTCATATGATCTGCTTGTGCTTTGTTATCATTTTATCATTGTTATTGGCTGGATGTTTTAACTCACTGAGGTTATCTTTAAACCACAGTATTGTATTCCACTTACATATTTCATTGATGAGACTTTCCACCTAGGTTTTTTATTTGATTTATTGAGCTTCTCATTTCTAGAAAATTCCATTGATTATTTTAAGTATTTCTATGTCCTTATTATATCCTTCTTTTATATCCTTTGTTGACTCCCTTATTTCACTAAGCTCTTTATTTGTGTTATCTTTTAACTCATTCAGTAGTTTGTGTCCTGTTTTATTACATTAAACATGTTTACAATTGCTTTTAAAATACTGGTGTGGGATTTCAATTAGTCCATTTTCACCAGAATTCATTATTGTAGATTTGTAGATTGTAATTTCTGGAGTAATCATACCACCTTAATTTCTTGTGTTTATTGTGTTTCTGTATTAAGACTTGAAAATATGGAACTAGATTGTTAGTTTGAAATTTTTGCCATTATATTGTTTCAGTTAAAATAATTGCATTGTGCTATGGTTAAGAGTTTTTTTTTTTGTCACCAGTAGACTCAGGCACAGCTCAATAGACAGAGACTTGGTGTGCATGCACCGGGTACCAGGCAGAGTCTCCATAAAACGTTTGGAAGTAGACTATTAACTGCAGAAGTAACCACAACTGATCCAATAACCACTATAAAATATAGTAATAGCTGATTAAAAATATTCTTCTCTTAATTCCACTAATTGACAGAAATCAAAGAACAAGGGTAGTGCATTGTGAACTGGGGTATTAGTTACTAATGGGAGGAATGGAAAGAAAATATTTGATTAAGACTATTGATCTGGTTTTGTTTCCATTGCTGTGTTAAAACACTGACTGAAACTACATTGGGAAATAAAGTATTTAGTTTATTCTAAAATTTATCCTTGAGGGAAGCCAAAGCAGGAACTCACTCTAAGGGGTTGAAGAAAAACTACAGAGAAAAGCTATTGACTGGTGTGCCCCCTCTGACTTTCTCAACTATCTTTTTTACACAGCCCTGGCCATCTTCACTAGGGGTGGCATCGTCTACAGTGGAATGGACTCCTTTGCATTGTTTCGCTACTTAAAAATTGCCTAACGACATGCCAGCAGGACAATGTGATCAAGAAAATTAAACCATAGACTCCTTTTCTCAGGCGAGCCAAGTTGACCCTAAGATTAGTCAACACAACCTAGGGTTGATGTTAGAACAACGAAAAAAGTGAAGGATAGATAGAAAGGAGTAGCAGGGTATTTTTTAAGATCAATGGAGTTTAAAGAGTATTTTTGATATAGAAACTTATAGTTAAGAAGTAAAAAGAAGTGAGGGGATGGACAAAGCCAAAATGAGATAGGACTTAGGGAAAGTTTATAGTTTATGTTTGTTTGTTTGGTTGGTTTTTCTTTTGTTTGTTTGCTTTTTGTTTTCTTGAGACAGGGTTTCTCTGTAGCTTTGGAACCTGTTGTCCTGGAACTAGCTCTTGTAGACCAGGTTGGTCTTGAGCTCACAGAGATCTGCCTTCCTCTGCCTCCTGAGTGCTGGGATTAAAGGTGTGCACCACCACTACCGAGCTTAAAGTTTATAGGTTTTAGGTAAAGAAAAAGAGAGAACACAATAGAAAAGTCACAGAAAAAAGATGAAACAATCTTAAATTAAAAGCTATCAAAATAAGAACTAAAAGAGCCCAGTGAAGGAATATTTATGTTTGAGAGGAAATTTGTTTCAACTATAGATGTTCTCTTTTTCATTTGTCTTTTTGCCTTCAATTGGATTGATTTTCTTTGCAATTCTCTTTTGCTTCTATTGTTGCCTTCCAAGATATGATTTCTTACTTTGGTGCTTGCTTTAGGGTTTATGACTCAGATCATTATAAATTTTATCTGGTAGGCTGCTATATATTTTGTTTTCATATTATAGTCATTATTGAGATTTTTGGGGATATGAATATTTGATTGTTTCATATTTGAGCTTTTAAAAAATTGACTAACATTTGTTGTATGGAATTAAAGGGGAAGTGCAATTTGATATTTTAATACATAATTATTAGGAAATAATAAAATTAGAGCAATAAGAATATTCATTATTTCAAATATCTATTATTTGTTTGTGGTGGACCACTCCAAACAGTCTCTCAGCTATTTTCAAGTATACACAATATTTTCACTAATCATTGTCATTTTTCTGTGCAAGAGAATGCCACAACTCATTCTTCCTATT
This sequence comes from Ondatra zibethicus, assembly GCA_004026605.1. NCBI lineage: Eukaryota > Metazoa > Chordata > Mammalia > Rodentia > Cricetidae > Ondatra > Ondatra zibethicus. The sequence continues at coordinate 24,497 of PVIU01005728.1, read as the reverse complement.
TCACTGTAATTAGGTCTTGCTTGTAAGTTCTGTCATGTCAGACCAGAGTAATGCTTTTCTAGGTTTACCTGTTTCTCATTGCTGTTGCAAAGCTTTTTTTTGTGATTTTATGCAGCGTCATGAGGTTTTCTAGCCTGGCAGACAGGAGCAGGAACTTTCCCCGGCTCTGCTTGAAGCTGGGTATTTCCAACCATTCAGAGTTTTTTTTTCACCTTAAAGTGTTTTTCTCACAAGCCTATCCTCATCAGTTCTGAGACAGATACTCCATAGCAACACTCTGAGGACCCCCAGGGTTCCAACTTTGTACAGCTGTCTTCTCTTCAATGTTCTATTCTTCCAATTCTGATTGTTTTGGAAACAGTTCAGTACTCTTTACACTGAGGGGAGGTGGGCTTTCTCTACCTTGCAGTATGACTTAGAGATTGCTGAATATATATATGGACAATTGTAGGGCTTCCATGTTCCCATCTAGTTTATCTTCCATTTTCCTTTATGCCAGTGTTGGGTACATTGTCTTTGGTAGTGTTTCTGTACTTTTGTTGCTTTAAGTGAGAGAAAACAATTTATCTCTGTCCCCCATCTTTACTGGGAAGGAGTAAGTGCATTCAAGAATGTATTCTTCCAAGCTCTAGTTTGTCCTAAAGCAAAGTTAGCAACACATTCTAAACAGTGTATCCCTAAATCATTTATCAGCAGTTCCTTTTTGAAAATGAGAATGTATGTTTACTTATATAGATTCTCTGAGTGTTGAGGTAGAGGTTTGACTAGCACACGGGAAATCCATATATTTTAGAAATTATCTGATCAGATAGAACTTAGCAATTTTGTCAGTAGCTGTGCAATTGGAGTAGGAGGCAAATAGGTCACATACACAAAATGAATTAACACAAGAGGGCAAAATGGAGGGTGTTTTCAAGAGCATTCTCTACTTAATATATGGCATCTTCCTGGAGTTCATTTCAACAGCTTTGCAGAGCCCTGAGGCTCTGATGCAATCCTGTGAATTAGAGTATTATACATTGAGTGAGCATCTATATGTGCTCAAGATGAAACAAAATGCTCTGGAGCTTAAATACATTTTGATACTTTGTCTATGTTCTTTAAAAAAAAAAAAGTTGTTCTTCAAACTTTCTACACAGCCTGCCTCCCAAGCTGAGTCCCGGCAAGTACCGCTGAGTGTGAATCATGCCTCTGGCATTAATTATGTACTCCATAAAAGCAAGATGGTTTGTCTCCCTGGTCTTTGATTTCCTATCCTGCATAATGAAGGTCATCACACATAAATTGTTGGGGTCATTGAAGGAGATGCAGTATGTAGAGTTCCTTATGTGTACCCAGGCATGGTATGCTGTGTTTTGTAAATCAGGATTCTCCCGGAATGGAAACCGATAAGATGTGTGCGAAATTGGCTCACACTGAGTCTGGGGAGTCCAAAATCTGCATAGGAACTGGCAAGCTGGAGACCCAATAAGAGTTGATGTTGCACTTGAAGCTGAAAGGCATGGCAGGAGGACTTCTTGTTTAGGGGGATATGTCTGTTTGTTCTGTTCAGCATCTTAGTTGACTGGGTAAAGCCTACCCCCATTGTGGAGGGAAATCAGCTTGTACTCAAATTCTACCCAATTAAATGCTGATTCATCCTAAATAATCCTCACAGGAATATCTAGAATAATGCTTATCCAGACATCACAGCCCAGGAAAGCCTATGGAGTGTTTACCCATCATAATATTTATGCATATTAGTTCATTCATCAGCTTTTATAGTAGGTGTTGTTTTTCCAGATTTACAGTAAAGGAACTGATGCTCTGGAAGATGAAGCAACTCATGCAGTACTGTAATTCAAACTCACATTTATCCGAAGAGGTAGACGATGCCCTTATGATTACGATATATTTCTGCAGTGTTTTGTATGAAGCAACTGCTCAGACCTTAGGGTGAGTAGGGCTCCAATCCCTCTCTTCTTGACTAATCCAGGAGAAGCTGAACGGTTAGGTTCAGGTCAGTCTTTTATTGCTGATGTTTGCAAAGTCAACAATACACAGCAGTTAGTCAATAAATTGATGTCAGAGTGCAATTGGAGACACTATTTTGAGCCTCTTAGTCACTGTAGTAAATGGTGTTTTTCTTCAGTGATGATTTCAGAAGCCTAAAAGGGAACAAAGCAAGACAGGGTCATCAGACGTTTTGTTTTCAACTTCTGGGCATATGCCCAAAGGACTCTGTACCACTGAGGTGCTTCTCTGTGTTCATTTCTGATCTGTTCACAATAGCAAGGACACGGAAACACCCTCAATGGTCTAGCAACCGGCAAATGGATAATGAAAATTTCCTAGCTACACACCAAAGCATTTTATTCGTTTATAAAGGAAAATGAAATGTGAAGGTAGGTGGATGGAACTGAAAAGAACACTGTATTGGTTGAGGTAACTTAGACCCAGAAAGTTGAATCCCACATGTTCTCTTTGATAATCCGACCCTAGCTTCAGATATGTAGATGTGTGTATTTAAAATAGAAGTCATGATGGTGGCTCATATGGGTTGTCACCTTTACATACCTGGGAAAAGAGCTCTTCAATTGAGAAATTTCTCCCATCAGATCGCTTATGGAACATTTTCTTTATCAGTAATTGATGTAGGAGGACATAGCTCACTGTGGCAAGTTCCATCTCTGGGTGGGTTAGCCTGAGCTGCCTAAGAAGGGTAACTGATGGTGATCCTAGAGCAAGTTAGTGAGCCACATTCCTCCGTGGTCTCTGCTCCAGTTCCTGCCTCCAGGGTCCTGCTTGACTTCTGACTCCGGCTTCCCTTAATGATGGACTGTAGTAATATGAAATAGACGCTTGCCTCAGGTGATTTTGATCAGAATTTTATCACACCAACAGAGAAATAAACAAGAACATAGATAATATGGGACTGACTGGGCAGGACCCTGAGGCATGTGTCTTTTTCTCGCCTCAGCAATAATCTGACAGATTTATATGCCTAATTTTATGTGAGGACATAATGAGACCTCATGAAGAGCAGTTCTCCTACTGAGAAATGGGATTTTGTGGCCACCCTCTTTCCCTTTAGTTCTGCAGGAGAGATGCCAGCTTATTGGGTTTTAGGTTCTTCTTCCCATGAGGAGGAGTCTATCTATACCTTGCTGTGATTGGTTATGTGCCTGCTTTTGTATCTTCTATCCAAGTTTCTCTTTGCAGAATGTATATGAACTTTAATGACACCATCTGTCAAACAGCACAAGCCTGACATTCCCACAACAAATCCCTGTCTTTGGCTTAGAGTAAATAATAAGTCTTTACGCGAACACAGAGAATGCAATAAAACTCATCTTTATTGTTTTCTGGAGTCTTATAGGGCACCTCACACGAGGAGGTTTACTTCTAATTCATCAAAGCAAGCATGCACATCTCAGGGAAATCACCACCAATGAACCAACGCAATCTGGACAGAGTCTCAGAATACTTTCAAGCTAGGCCTATGCTATTCACTGAACATTCTCACTCCTCCTCCTTAGCACAGTTTTGAGAGGAGCAATGTAGAGTGCGAGCTGAGCTCCGACATCAGAACTCCTGGGTTTGCATCTCAGCTCTGCTGCTTCCTAGAGGAGTAATTGGTATGAAAAGTTTCTTTGTTCTCTCTGTCTCAATGGCCTATGTTTACAATGGGGGAAAGCTAGAGCATCTTTTCGGGAAGGAGTAGAAATTGTCTCACGAATGTAATCAGTTCGGTACAGGCCGGGCCAATAGGAAGCTTTATTGTAATTTTGGCAATAATGGTTATTTGGTGTGACAGACAGGAGAGGAGAGATGGCTGGCTGGCATAACCATTATCTCAAAGCTCCCTGCCAGCCTCTTTGCTTGCCGGAAACCTCACTACTGGATGGACAGAACTTTCGTTTCCTCCCCTCTACATCCTAGTGACTGCTCTGTTCCTTAGGGACTCAACCAATCATGGGTCTTCTTGTGGTCCCATCTTTGGGATGGTTAAACAAAGGCAGTCTTTCAAATACATGATTCAGAGCCTCCATGGAAATGTCCACCCTCTGTGCTAGTATTTTATTTTAAAACTCATTAATATCCTTTTTGATTAAAGATCACTTTGGCATACATGTATAAGATGGAAAGTAATGTTTGAGATATTTTCGTGTGATGCAATTAAGTTTATATGGTTATCATGTCATTGGTAAGATATTTGAAATTTGCTCAGTTATTTTGGAATAGTTTACTATTGGCTATAGTCACCTTTCTGTACAATGAACCAAGGAACCTAGGCTTTCTGTTTTTCAAACTTTGGGTTTTTGACCAGCTAAGTTCTCATCTCACCCACACTTCTGCAACCATCATTGTCCATTGCAGTGAGCTCACTTTCTTAGTTTACTTTTTCACAATAATGTGCAGTACATGTCTTTCTTTGTCTGGCTGATTTCATTCAACATAATGTCCTCCAGGTCCATCTATGTTAATGGTGGTCATTATTCCACTGGGTGAATATGCCATGATTTCTTTACCTGTTTTATTCATTGACAAACACTTTGCTTCTTTTGCCCATTCACCCTGGGATCTTATTTTCATGAGGACATTCAGTCTGTCTCCTGTCCTAGTTTATTGGTTTCTCTGCCCAGTTTATTGGTTTGGCTCCAGTCCCAGCCCAACTTTTCCCTTCTGACTGTTCATCTAATCTCATTCCTATCCACTGGGGCGACAGTGCGATCTTAACATCCCCCTGTCTCATCTCAGAGCAGCAGCTGTCCACTGAAGCTAAGGCCATCCCTGTCAAGAGTCCCTTCTCCAGGGCTCCAGGATTTCACTGGTTGTCCATCATCCTCATAGGATTAGTACTGTATATATGCTTTACTGTAGTGCTGGGCAGTCCAAGGACTGATTACTATTACTCAGGGCAAAGGAGATGCTCCAGCCATTCCTGGAAGAGCGATCCTGTTTGTTTTTAATGAATTTGCCCAAAATTTTGCAATTAAATTGGCTGAAAGAACTATTTTAATGCAGCCAGCATATAATTTTAATGTCACTTTGAGAACTGAATACTCTTTGACTTACTTCTGGAGAAGGATGGGCCTTCACTTCTTATTAGCTCACGTTCTTAAGGAGTTGTTGTCCTTGTCCATCTGAGCTCAGCTCAGAGTGAGCTGGTCCAGGCTGGCCTCATGATGGAAATGGGCCCTCACTGTGTCCCCTTTCTGCTCTCCATATTGCGCCCCTGATATGAAGCCCATCCTGCTTGAGTCTCCAGCTTCGTTACCTACTTGATGTTTTCCCACTTTCCCCAGACTGCCCTTCACATATAGACAGGCAGTGATCCTTCTGAGTGAAGCCTCTTTAAGCCGTCACCTGGAAGTATCTCCAGCTATTTCCATGGTGGAGTTTCAGAGCCTTTGGCTAATCATGATCCTCGGAAAGGGAAGGGTTCCAAATGGAAACAGCAAGATCTCTGCCTTTCAGTGGGAATAGCTCATTAACAGATAAATAGGATTTATGCCTTGTCCTTTTAATTTATGCCCTGGCAGAAGAGGGCATTGGAGAATGCCTCTGTACAGGCCCAATACTGTGGCGTATATTTTGACAAAGTTAATATTCCAGGGCCAGGAAAGTAAAAGCGCTATAAAATCTTAAGAAAGAAGAGGCCAAATTGAATTGGAATGGATCCAAAGCCCAGCTTCTCCAATTCACCTTTGTTGAAATGGGCCGACTTCTCTGTCTCTGGCAGCTGCTTGAGTGGGTAGAACTCCAAGAGCTTGATGTTAAGGTAGTCATTTGGGCTGAGTTGGCTCTGGGGACTTGGTGATTGCAGGAAAACAGGGATAGACTCCATCCTCATGGTATTGATGCACAGGTTCTGAGAAATGATGTGTGTGTGTGTGTGTGTGTGTGTGTGTGTGTGTGTGTGCACGTGCGCGATAGTGGGGCTGATGTTTAGCCAGAAGGGAGTTGGAATTCTTGGCTCCTATGTTCTAGAAAGTGGCTGCCCACTCCTTTTTATGAGGCATTACTGAAAGCAGGTTCACCCCCATTAATCACAGTAATAGCAATAAGCAGGCAATTAAGTTTTCCTAAGGATGGATGGGAGATTTCTTGGCTTTTGCAGAGCCAGTGTAGCTGTTGGGGTTTATGGCAGTGAGATGGAGCTTTGAACTTGGGTCAAAACTCATTTTCTGGTTCAAACAGATAATGGCAGGTCCAAAATTGTCCAATTTTATCTTTTTAGAGAGGCTACCCACAGGCCTGCTGGATAGTAAATTCAGCACTCTGGAGAACACAACTTCTTTGTTTCCATGATGTTAAAGCTTTGTTGATTAGGTGCAGCCCCACTGTGGTCCCTGGAGAAGCATGTGTTCACTAGCTATCCTCACCTAGAAGCCCCAGGGAAGGTTCTATTCTCAAAATATGGTCCATGAACAGTAATCTAAGAACAAACACTAATGCTCTATCAATAATTTAAAGCCAGCACCGTGATGAGATTTGTCATTTGAACAATCAGCTCTGAACCTACTTAATAGGTCGCAGGAATCCTGATAGGGAGCAGGTGTTTCCTTGGAGTTCTCTCTTCTTCATTCAGGTCATTTTGCTATCAGGAAATCTTCTTAGATCGCAGCTCCACCATCTGTGCTCATGAGCACTCGAGGCATACTGTCTCATTCTTCACAAAGCCTGGCTTCCTGTTGGGGACCCACATCAGTCCCTAATCTAGCATATGGCCTGGCAGGATATATCCATGTCGCTTAGAGGTTCTTCTAGACAGTGGCCTCTCTCCTTTTCTTTTGTCTACTCTCTTCCCCCACCCCGCTACCTGTGTCTCTGATCTCTCCTTTTTTTGTACATATGATGTCAATTGCATATGTGTCCATGTGTGCATGTGTGGAAACCAAAGGTTCACAAAGGGATGTCATCCTCAGTTTCATCTCCACATTATCTTTGAGACAGTGTTTATCACATACCAGAAGCTCACTGCTTTGGCTAGAATGGCTGGCCAAGGAGCTCCTGGGTTCTTCCCATCTTTGCTCCCTAGCACTGGGCTTTTGGATACACCCCAATGCTCAACTATTTTGTGGAGGTCAGAGCTCAGGTCATGTCTTCCTAGCCCATTTGTGCTAACTTTTAAGGTCATCTGCTCTATTCCTTAACCTCCGCAGCTCCCTGAAGTGTGACAGTGGTGGGCCTTTCCTCTTGCAGAAAGATTTCACCAACAATCTCAGATGGTACCAGAACCTCTCCCCGCAAGCCTACTGCTGTTCTGACATGGACAGAACAACTCAGTGGGAAGCTACTGAGTACCTTAGTGATTTTTTTTTTCAAAATGTTACTTCCCAAATTTTCTCTATGGTTGATAACCTCCAAAAGTCCTTGTCAAATCAGGATTTAGCAAGATAGAGCTTGGCTGAACCAGAGCTAGCTAGCTTGTGTCCCATGTTTAAGAGATGAGAACAAAGAAGAACATCTTCAGAGGTTCAGAAATAGACACCTTAGAGATCCGTGGATGACAACATACGTTCATGAAATTAGCTCACATTTTGTACAGCGTTATCCTCTCAACCCCTTAGTATATCACCCAGGTGTAATGTAGGAAGGATCTCTATGCAATATTCTAAGATGAAAAAGGAGGGAGGAAATGTCTTTAAATCTGAGCGGAGAAAAACAGCACTGTGATTTATTTCTTAGGTCTTGCTTAGCCTGAAATTTTCTTTAATTAACAGACAAGCTAATGCCAGGTTGTTATCTCACAATGGGCCTGGGAAACAGAAACACTTGTTTTCTTAGGATGTGATGAGGCCCAGAGGTGCTCAAATGAAGACTGAGTGTGCAAACCAAATCCCAAGACAGGACTCATGGTTTAGTTAAAGATCTAGCGAAGAAGGCAGGGGAGAATAAAATAAATGTAAACATTCCCTATAGCTTTTCTCAGTTATTGATTAGAGGAGGGACGTCAACTTCCAGCCCTAGAAGATCAGACATTGAAAATCGAGTCTGCAGTAAGATTTGCAGCAAATATACCTATGTATGGGCTTTGTGTATATGTGTAAATACATGTATGCACCCATGTGGATATGTATATAGAGGTCAGAAGACAATTGGAGGGTTGTTACTCAGGCACCACCCATTTTTCCTTTAAAAATGTGGAAGGATATCTAACTGCCTAGAACCTGCCAAATATGCCAGGCATGAGGTCCAGGAATTTATCTATGTTGGCCTCTGCAGCACTGAGATTTCAGTGCATGTCACTACACCAAGTCACACTGAGCCTTCCTTCCTTCCTTCCTTCCTTCCTTCCTTCCTTCCTTCCTTCCTTCCTTCCTTCCTTCCTTCTTTCCTTCCTTTCTTCCTCCCTTCCTTCTTTGTTTCTTTGTTTCTCTCTCTCCCTTTCTTTCTTTTTTTCTTCCTTTCTTTCTTTTACATGTCTGGGAATTGAACTCAGGTCATCATGCTGTTACAAGACTTCATCCACTGAGCCACCTCTCTGGGCCCTGTGTGGGATTCCTTTAATGACTGATTCTGCATACCAGACTGGCCTGGAAGTTCTTATGAAGCCCAAGCTGGCTTCACAGTCATAGTGATTCTCTTGCCTCAAGTTTTTGAGTTTGAGCCACCATGCCCAAGTGGCAAGTTTTGCTTCTAAAATAGTTTGTCTGCTAAGCCAAGTGCCACAGAATGCAGTTTACAATAAAGCTTGTTCATTTTCTAGCATCATTTATGTGATAGAAATTACTTCTTTTTCAATTTGAATGTGGAGTATAAAAAATAGAGTCATGAATACACATCTATGTATATACATATAATATATATCATGAACACACTTATTATATTATATTAATTATATTGTATTGTATTATACTAAAGAGTCCCTGGATACAGTGGTAAAGAATAGTCAATTAATAGATTTGAGGATTTAAGTAGCAGTGACCTAAGAGAACTCTAGTGCTGTTGACACATTGTCAGATGTCCTTTTTCTTTCCAACTCAGCATGAATGAGTACACTAAATAGATATTGTTCAGTTTTACAGGAAAATCATAGTTTTATGCGAATACCATGGAGTGTAATAAGCTTTGACAGGCCAGAAGAGTCTTCAGAATAGATTGCTTGCTAATGGGACTATTAGGGAAAAACCAAAGAAGTGAGACACAGATAATGATTTTTTTCTATATTTCAAAATGATGAAGCACACTTGGTTGAATTCACATTTGCACACGTAGAAAGGCTGAAAGGGGAAACTATGAGGACTGTATCCAGGAAGCATCAGGCAGAATCCCAGTTTGTCACCTTTACCTGGATAACATGAGGCAGATCTGTGAACAGAAGAGAACATTGGAAATTAGTAATCTAACTGATTTGAGAATGCTCTGAGATTTGTAAAGAATATTATAGATATGTCATGTTGTTAGTAGAATGACATGATTGCTCCTACCCTTTTCCTCTACTGCTTTAATAGACATGTAATATGCACCTAAATTGACCCAGTATGAGGAGAATCTTCCTCCAAAAAGCACATGTCTGGTCCTTTTACACATATTATATGGTTGGTCTATTATATGCTACAAGTTACATATATTTAACAAAGAGGAAAGAATACAGTTCTCTAGACTTAAAGTTCAACTAGTCTTTTTTTTCTCCCTCCACTCCTCACATTCCCTCCACACACCCTCTGACCCCACCCCCATCTAATTATAAAAAAGGGTAAGGCACTCTGCTTTGTGGAAGGTCCATGGCCCTCCCTACTATATCTAGGCTGAGCAAGGTATACATCCAAAAAGATTAGGATCCCAAAAAAGCCAGTACATGCATTAGAGATAAATCCCAGTGCCACTGCCAGTGGCCCCTCAGTCTGCCCTAGCCATACAACTGTCCACTGCATTCAGAAAGACTAGTTTGATCCTATGCTTGTTCCTTCCCAGTCCAGCTGCAGTTGGTGAGCTCCCATTAGCTCAGGTAAACTGTTTCAGTGGATGAACCCTTCATGGTCTTGACCTCTTTGCTCATATTCTCATTCCTTCCACTCTTTAACTGGACCTTGGGAGCTCAGTCCAGTGCTCTGATGTGGGTCTCTGCCTCTGTTTCCATCTGTTATTGAATGAAGGTTCTATGGTGATACTTAAGATAATCACCAGTCTGCCTACAGGGCAAGGCCAGTCTACTGGCATGATTCCAACCTGTATCAGAAACTCGGCATAAGCTTTTTCTCTCACCAATGAGTATATAACTTGTTTCCATAAGAACCTGTGTATTGGAGAAAGCTGGTACAGGATTGGAGATACTGAGAACAGGAGAACTACAGAGACACGGGGAAAGGGAGACATCTGATTTGAATGAATGTATACCAGCAGGGGAGAACGGCTATATGAAGTGGGCAGTAGTTGCGTGTTATTAGCATCCACAAGAGAATGAGAAGTGTGAGTGTGGGTTGTCTATTCAACTTCACACAACTCTTATTTATTTGGCAAGTGAGCCCAGCAGTTGTTTTTAGAGCTTGGGAAAAGTTTAGAAAAAAACCTTAAAGTGTGTACATACAGAGTAATGGACCTTCTGCTTCAAGACCTCAATCTCTCTTTGTTCACTAATTGGTCTCCCTGAAACATTTCTTCTCATTCAACTTTTATTTCATAGTGTGGCCCTTGGCATACCTCTCACACATAAATCTGGTCATGTCAACTCCAGATCCAACTGTTTCTTTCGTGTGGACTTACCAAAATTATGCATGTAGCTTTCTCAAGAGTGGTAGAAATGAATTGTGTGAGAGGAAAGGGAGGGCACATTTGACCTCTTCTGCATTGTGATGTGAGACTTAGTGCATTTGCTCTAACCTTGAAATTAGCCAGCAATATGCTTAAAATCTGTCTACCCATAGTGGTCCTTAGAACTAAAGAATAGTAGAGAGAAATACTGAGTTCCTTCTAGAAAGCACCATTTCCATTGCTTCTCTTTCTTCTTAATGGATGTCAGAACTCATTCAGTGCATGGTCAAATGGGATGTGCTCATCTTGGTTGAAGATGCTTCCAGATGCTAAGGTCTTTCCTTCCTGTTTGCCTTTCCTTTTCTCTTTACTAATTCCATTTCTGCTCTGGGATTCTCTCTTTGTCTCTCTCTCTTTCTCACTGTCTTGGTCTTTATCCTTTCCTCTGTCTCTATCCATATCCCTGTCTCTGTCTTCTCTCTCCCCCAGCACTCTCTCCACCCTTCTCCTTCCCCTGTCTCTGTATGTGGAGTATGTATGTCTTAACATATATTAATCTGAGGGTGTGGCCCATTCTGACTGTGTGAATATTTGTAACAGAGAGTCAGAATATTGGATAAGGCAACAGTTCCTGCCACCCTTGCTATTTCTCTAACTTTCCACATGGGAGGGAGAATTGGATGGTTCAGCTTCCTAAGATTATTCTCAACCTATATTTATTTTAGAAGAAAAAACTATCAGAAACTGGTGTGTGTGTGTGTGTGTGTGTGTGTGTGTGTGTGTGTGTTGAAGTATGTATCTGCCTGTGCAGATGGGGTTAAAGGTAGAGAGTTGTTTTGAACTTTTAAACTTGGGAAACTAGTGGACTTTCCACATGGAGATGCTGTATACACAGTTTTCTACGTGTGGATCGGATTGTGGGGTGAAAAGGCTGAGTTGCTGCTATGTATTTGCAAATTGTCAGTGTAGAGCTTGCTATGTAAGCTAAAGAAAGAACAGAAATTCTCCAAGGTAGAAGAATGAGGCAAAAATGGAGGTCCTTGAGAAAACAAATCAAGGAAAGCAAAGCAAGTTTGTAAGAGAAGTAAAGAAAGAAGGGGAGACTCCTTTAAGTGAATAAGACCAGTAATAGATAAAACAGGGATGAACATGCTGACTTGTGGTACGCCAGACATGGAGGACTGTAATTCCCAGTCCCCTATAGAGAAAAATTGAAAATCCAAGGCATCTGAGAACCGAAAGCTAGTCATTGATGTAGTCACAATAAAAGCACTGGTGTCCTTATTAGGATTGTTTTCACTTGACTGGTGAATGCAGACGCCCTTATATGTGTATGCATTGAGGAGCTAATGAATAGTCATGGCACAGAGAGAGATTGCAATCCACTCTTTGGAAAGTTTAAATCTGAGGAGAAGTTAACTAGGGCATCAGTGAAGATATGATTTGGGATACGATAGAATTTCTTTACTTATCATTTGTAGAAGCTATAATGAATAGAATAGCTCAGAAACTTTTGTAAAAAGACTACTGAAAACAACTCAGAAAAGTCTCAGAGTAGAATGGAACATTTTGGCTCTAGATATTACTTTCAAATGGGATAAAAGGAAAGACTGACTACAAATGTAATGAGCATTTAGCTTCATGAGAATGTGAGAATATTTGTTTTCACAATTTCATTTTTATTTATGAAAGACCATAAAAGATTTATTCAGTAGGAAGGAGTTGGAGTAGGAAAGAAGAGCGAATCAGAACAGGGAAATTATTCTGCATGTATCATGCTCTTTTGAATTATGCCTTAATTATTTCTCATTTAGGATATTCTTTGGCTTATTCTACTTAAAAATTATTTATTGAACATGTCTGTGCAAGAATATTATTCTGTGTATGGCCCTAGCCTTTGGATATAGTTTTGAAGTTAAGAATATGAATTCTTTTTTTTTGCCTTTCTATTTTTTAATGATTATTTTTAGCTTTTTTAAAAACTATTGTTTTCACAGGCTACAGCTAAATTAGTAGAGTGTTGAAAGTTCTGGGTAAGATGGCTGATTAGATACCACATCTGAAACCAAATTAAGAAGTTGAGATAAAAAGAAATAGCCTTTTTATATAAGAGAAAGAACTAAAGAACAAAACAAATAAGCCCCAGTGGAGTTGTCTCTGGACAGAAGCAGCACAGCCAGCACCCCTGTTGCAACCCAGCCTTCATGTCATGGCTAAGATAAAAAACACAATTGACAATTCATGCTAGAGAGGATGTGGAACAAGGGGAACTCTCTTCCTTTGCAGGTGGGAGTTCAAACTTATAAAGCTACAATGTAAATCAATATGGAGTTTCTTTAGAAAATTGAGAATCTATCTACCTGAAGAACCGACTACACCACTCCTGGGCATAAAACTGATGTAGGAGGTCCTTCTGTTTGTGTGTTGCTTTCAATGGTTAATGAATAAAGAAACTGCCTTGGCCTAGTTGATAGGGCAGAACTTAGGTAGGCGGGGAAAGCAGAACTGCATGCTGGGAGGAGGAAAGGCAGAGTAGGAGAGAGACACCATGGAGCAGCCACCAGAGACAGACATGCCGAATTTTTCCTGGTAAGCCGCTACCATGTGGTGATACACAGATTAATAGAAATGGGTTAAATTAAGATGTAAGAATTAGCCAGTTAGAAACTAGACCTAATGGGCGAAGCAGTGATTTAATTAATACAGTTTCTGTGTGGTTATTTCGGGGCTAAGCTACTTGGGCAGCAGGGATGAACAAAATATATCCAAAAAAAGTTCCATCTTACTATAAGGACACTTGCTCAACTATGCTCATAGCAGCTTTATTTTTAATAGTCAAAGCCTGGAAACAATCTAGATGTTCCTCAACTGAAAAATGGATTAAAAAATTGGTACACTTGCATAATGGATTATTACTCAGCTATTAAAAACAATAACAGTATAAAGGCAAATGGAAAGAACAAGAAACAATCATCCTGAATGAGGTCACCCAGACCTAGAAAGACAAAATGGTATGTAGTCAGTTATAGGTAGATATTAGGTATAAAGTAAAGGATAATCATGCTATGATCCACAGACCCAGTGAGGCTAAGTAACACAAAGGGACCAAGGGATGACACACATATGTTTCTGGGAAGGGAAAATAGAATAGATTTTGTGGATAGATTGGTGACAGGTTGGGAGAGGAACAGGAATGGATTGGAGTAGTATGAAGAGAAGAATATGTGGAGAGATGACTGGAGTTGGGGGATTCCTGAGATGAGGTAGAAATATAGTGCAAGGGAAACTTCCAGGAATCCATGAGGGTAATCTAGGGAAGACTCTTAGTAATGGGGGATTTGAAACCTGAACAATCCATCTTTTGTAACCAGGTAAGTCTTCCAGTGGAGGCATTGGGGTAACAACCCAGCCACAATACCTTCAACCTACAGTTAGTCCTGCCTGTGAGATGTGCTGTGGTAAAGATGGAGCAGAATTTGTGGCAGGGGTCAACCAATGTCATGTCCAGATTGGGAACCACACCACAAGAGGGAGCTCATGACTGAAAGTTCCTGGAGGGATAGGAACCAGTTTGGATAGCCTAGAAATCAAGAATAGGACCAAACCGGATCATCAAAACAAAAACCACAAAACAAAATAAAAGAAAACCCAAACCAATAAGATGATATAATAATACACTGCTATACTTGACGAGAGGGCTGTCTTGTCTTGCCTTAATATAAGGGCATGTGCCTAGTTTTAATATAACGTGATATGTCATGTTTGGATGACATCCCTGCGAAGTCTGCCCTTTTGTGAAGGGAAAGGAGTATGAGTGAACCTGGGAGAGAGAGAAGGGGGTGGGGAATGGGGGACTGAAGGGAGGGGAAACTGCAGTCCACATGCAATAATGAGACAATAAATTACAAAACAAATTAATTAATTTAGAAAAAGATGGTGCAGTTACCGAAACCCAAAGAGTAACTCAGGTATGAGGTGATAGGGCTGGAGCACAGCAGCTGGCTGTGAAGGGAGAAACAGATGTGGGTCTGAGCCAGAAGCGGAGAGATTCACAGTATCCCAGTCTCCATTCCCTGCACGAATTTCATGGGACTGCAGGAAGTGTACAGGGTTCTGACAGGAGCCACAAAGGTGAACACAGGCAGGTGGGCCTTCTGCACCCTGTCAGAGCCTTAGCCAAAGACAGTCCTGTGAGGAAAGAATGATTTCACCAAACAAGATCGTAATTTGCAGGCAGGGTCCTCAGATTGGGAAAAAACAGTAGACAGTTTGAATGAAACCTTTCTCACTTACAAGGACATGCTGACAGACTTGCTTGAGTTACGAAGAACAGCAGCTACCACCTCAACCCCAGCTGCCAGTGCAGACTGATGCAAGACAATCTAAGAAAAGAAAGGACAATTTTTGTAACTGTAGACTAAGGCTATCTCAAACCATAATACTGTTTCATCTTACTGTTTATTTTAATTTTATTTAAGCATTTTTACTTACACCTTTACACTTTGTTCTTTGGTTATTTTAGTTCGTATCTTGGCAGAATAGGCTTTTCTAAGTACCTTCTTCCTCTCTACCTAGTATACTGAGTGTTTACATTAAAAAGGCAGAGTGGTCTTAACAAAGTAACAGCTTAAGGAATAGAGAAAAAGAGACCCTAACCAAATACTGTATATGACTAGAAATAATAAAGATTAGAGCAGGAATTACTAAAATAGAGACTGAAAAATCAATACATAGTCTGGAGGAAGCAAAAAGCTGATTCTTTAAAAAGTTAAAAAGTTGAAAAACCCAGAGTTATACTAACCAGGAGGGAAGGAGAGAGAGAGAGAGAGAGAGAGAGAGAGAGAGAGAGAGAGAGAGAGAGAGCACAAGCAATGAAACTACAGACAAAAAGAGGGTTGTTATAGAAGGCCAGGACTATTTTGGGAAATGCTTTGAAAATATATCCCCCATTTATAAATGAGTAGATTTCTAAACATATTTGACCTGTAAAAATTAGACCAAAACTATATAAACATAGTGACTGATTATTCAATATCAAATAATCAATGCTGAAAACATATACAAAAGTAACATTATAAAAATGGAGTAGGTTGCATTTTTTATGTATTAAGGAACACACACAGACACATGTGACAACTATCAATGGAAAAAGATACCAGGAATATAAAAAAGAACAGGTATATTGGAAGGTTTGGAGGAAGGAAAGTGATGTGGGATTCCCCTCTGTGTGCTGTGAATAGCATTGGCTAATAATGGCTTGGCCTGATAGGGTAGAACAGAGCTAGGTGGGGAAAACCATTCCGAATGCTGGGAGAAAGAATGGTGGAGTAAGAAAGAAACCATGGAGCCGTTGCCGGAGGCAGACACGCTGGAACCTTGTTGGTAGGTCACAAACCTCATGGTAAAATATAAAATAATAGAAATGGGTTAAATTAAGATGTAAAAGCTAGCCAATAACAAGTTAGAGCTAATAGGCCAAACAGTGATTTTATTAATACAGTTTCTGAGTGGTTATTTAATTAATACAGTAGTCTGGGTGGCTGGGAAATGAACAAGCGTCCTCCTGCTACAGGAAAGGGAACAGAGAATTAATGAAATTACACTATAATCACAAAATAAAAGAAATAATGTAAAAACAAATATTATGACCAAAAGAATAAACAAATAACTAAAATAAATTTATAATGAGGAATTACTGTTATTGAAGCAAGAATTAATAATCCTCCCTTCCAAGTGAAGCTCGGGAGTAGATGTATTCACTGATGAATTATACCAGTCTTTACAAAAGACTTCTTACTTTTCCACAAAATAGAGAAGTTGAACACAGATGCAAAAATTCTCAACAAAATACTTGCAAACTGAGTCCAGGAACTTATTAATAATTTTATACTGCATGACCAATTTTGTTGCATTCTAGATATCCAACGTTGGTTGAACATATGTAAATAAATAAATATGAAAAGACTTAAAGAAGAAAAATCACTAGATCATCTCAATAGATGGAAAAATCATTTGACAAAGTTCAACATGCTTTCATGACAAAATTTTGAAGAAAACAGAGCTATATAGAAGGATTATAAAAGCTAAACATAATGAAGACCATATAGAACAGACATATAGCTATTATTGTATAAAAGGGAAAAATATGAGATAATTTTTTCTAGAGTCTGGAATGAGGCAAGGGTGCCTATTCCCTTCCAATTTTATTCAATCTAGAGTTCAGTGTCTTAAATATAGAAATAAGACAACAAGAAGAAATAAATGATAAAACATAGGAAAAGCGTAAACAGAACTATCCTTTGTTATAGATTATATGCTTCAATACATAGAAGACACCACAAAATTTACGAGAAAACTCATAGACCTGATACATTTTTTCACTAAACTTTCCAGATACAAACATCAACATACGGAAATTAGTAGCTTGGGCTGAGGATATTGTTCAGTAGGCAATGTTGCCAGTTACCAAACCTGATGACCCAAGTTGGATCCCCTGGATCTATGTAGTAGAAAGAGAACTGAGAGTTGTTCTCACCTCCACACATGTGCTGTGGTATATGTGGTCTCTTCGCAACATAAATAAAAATCTAATAGTAAAAATCACTAATATATATATATATATATCTCAATAATATATATGCTGAGAAAATAATTAGAGAAAATATTCTATTCACAACAGCTTTAAAAATACCAAGGAGTAAACCCAACGAGATAAAAGACTTCTACAAAGAGTACTTTAACATCCCGATGAAAGGAATTGAAGACTTCAGAAAATAGAAAGGCATCCATGCTTGTAGATTGCTTGGATTGCTAATGTGAAGATGGCTATATTGCTGATAATGACCTACAGATTCATCACAGCCTCCAAACAAAATTCTAATAACGTTTTTCACAGAACTAGAGATGGTGCTACTATTCTATGAAAGTGAAAAAGACCTTGAGTGACTAAATAAATCCTAAGAAAGAACAATAAGAATGATGTGCGGAAGGTTTTCTGTTTATTTTCTATACTACCTGACATCAAGTTATACCACAGTGCTATAGTTACAAAGAAAGCATGGTGCTAGCCTAAAAACAGACATGTAGATCAACAGAATAGAACGGAGAACTCAGAAACAAAACCACATAGCTAGAGCCACTTAATTTTTGCCAAGAGTGTCAAAAACCTACATTGGGAAAAAAATTCTCTTCTAAACGGCTCTGGGAAAATAAAGTATCTAGACACAGAAGAGTAAAGTTAGATTGTTACCTCTCATCCTACACAAAAATCAATTCAAAGTGGATCTGAATATAAAACTTGAAAGGGTGAGAGAGCTGGAAGAAACAGGGCAACTCCTTCAAGGCATAGCCGTGGACACAAGCTTTCTGAGAAGGACACTAATATACAAAGAATAACCCCAAGAATGGCAAGTACAATTATATGAATATAAAAGGCTTCTGTATGGCAAAAGAAGCTATTAGCAGAGTGTGGAAATGGTCTGTACACTGGGAGAAAAAATATTAATTAGCTAGGTATTTAATATCTAAAATTTATAAAGAACTATAAAAATTTACCATTAAAATCCTCATAAATATTTCAGAAAATAAATAAGCTAATGAACTGAACTTAATTATCTGAAGAAGAAACATGAATGGCCCATTAAGAACTTAAAAACCATTCAATATCTTTGGCTATTAGAAAAACTCACAAGTACTTTGAGATTCCATCTCCCAGCAGGATCAATGATATTACCAGGAAAATTTCCACAAACAAATATAGACAAGGGTGTGAGGAAAGAAGAATCATTATTCATTTTTGGTAGCAGTGTAAATTGTATAACCAACATAGAAACAAACATGGAGATTTCTCAAAAACAAAATAAGACAAAACCCAGGTCCCCCAAACAATAGAAACACAATGCAATCCAGCTGTATTATTCCTGGAAATATACTCAAGGACTGTACTACAGAGATGATTTCACATTCCTGCTTATTACTGCACTAGTCTCAGCAACTAAGAAATGGAATCAGCCTAGATGTCCATCAACTGAGAAAGATAGAAAGAAAATAGAATTTTATTCAACTATAAAAAAAATGAAACATAGGACTGAAGAGATGGCTCCTGGTACAAAGGATTTGCTGCTCTTGCAGGGGACCTCGTAGGTAGGGGCTGCTTGTTCATTTTCCCGGCCTCCCAGACCCGAAATAATGACAATGAAACTATATTAATTACAACACTGCTTGGCCAATAGCTTAGGCTTCTTATTAAATAAACCCATTCTTATTATTTTGTATTTTAACACGAGGCCTCTGTCTCCCTGACTCTGCCTTCTTTTCTTCTCTCTCTCTCTGTCTCTCTCTCTGTCTCTCTCTCTCTGTCTCTCTCTCTCTCTTTCTCTCTGCTTAGAATTCCCACCTTGCTCTATTATGCATTGCCATAGGCCCAAAGCAGATTCTTTATTAATCAATGGTAATTAAACATTTTCACAGCATACAGGGGGTAATCCTACATCAGGACCTAAGTTAGTTCCCAACACTTACATGGAGGAGCCTAAACAATTTTAACTCTGGGTACTTCATACACCAGGTACATATACATATATGTAGGCAACTACTCACACATAAAACAAAATTAAATATATCTTTAAAAAGTAATAAAAATTAAACAATATTTTCTCAGAGGAGAAGCAAAAAGAGTCATAAATGGAAATGCCATAAGAAAACTAGTTTATTTGTATTATAATCCTAATAAAAACAAGTAAATTAGTAGAGAAAAACATAACAATGGCCTGCTTAAGACTAATGGAATCTACTGATTATGCAGTCCACTGTATATCATCATCATCATCATCATCATCATCATCTTGGTTTTTCAAGACAGGGTTTCTCTGTGTTGCCCTTGTCTCAGAGCTCTC
Source organism: Ondatra zibethicus (assembly GCA_004026605.1). Classification (NCBI taxonomy): domain Eukaryota; kingdom Metazoa; phylum Chordata; class Mammalia; order Rodentia; family Cricetidae; genus Ondatra; species Ondatra zibethicus. Next base: position 4,923 of record PVIU01005728.1, on the reverse strand, counting down.
TCTGTAGACCATGCTGACTTCAAACTCACAGAGATCCACTTGTTGGGGTTGAAGACGTGTGCCACCACATCGGGCTTCTGACTAACTTCTGTTTCCCATACCTTATATAACTTCTGTGCATCTGTGGATAAACCTGTGCTAAGGACATACATTTCATGAATTGAATGTTATCTCTCTATCTGAAAGAATTCTAAGTGGAAGCAGATGCAGGATCTAATTAATCTCAATCTTCCTTACTTGGATTTTGGGTTGGTGAAGTTTAGATGTGTACCATGGATCTTTGGGGATTGTCTTTACTAATATCATTAAGAAAGATGTCGCTAAGAAAATTAGAAGGCATGATTTAGTGAATTACTCTAGAAATAATTAGTATTTTTATTTCTAGAGGAAATTAATAAATCTAAAATGTTTATTTTTTGCAGACTGAAGCAATCAATCAGACTTGATGATTTACCCCAATCTACATATTTTCATAATTAATGAATTAAGCAGACATTGAGTATTTTCTTATCTGACAAGATGAACACATCAAGTCCTTTAGTCATTCACTCAGTTAATGTGGGCTGAACCTGTGCCATGAATGGGGGCCAAGTTCTCATTCATGCTAACAACGCATATGGGCAAAATTCTTCTTGTTAAGATGCTCTAAGTTTGAGAAGGATAACGACACTATTGAACAGTGATGTGGTTTAGTGGAACTATGATCAAGGCATCATGAAAACTCTGCTGAGGACATCAGGAGAGGATGGACCAAAGAAGCTCCTGAGAGGCAGAGACGTGGGTTAATCCTCACACAGCTAAGCAGGAGTTTACAGGCTGAGAAGTACCACACATGCTTGCACATGAATGAATCACTGGTTCATCCCAAGTCCAGTTTTCTTATTTATGAGACACATTCAGAACAGAGTTAGGTCTCAGAAAGCCACCTAAATCTTGGTGATCTTTGCTTTTTCATATTCACCCAGATCAATATTTCCAACCATCTCAGAGTCAAAAGGGCTTAAAAATGTCTTCTCTCAACCGAGTCTCTTCCAGCATGGTCACTGATGGCTTAGGGCTTTGGTGTAGAGTGTCAGACTTCTCTTTCCTGAACATTACTGCAAACAACTTTACCCCAGCTGGCAATGTCTGCTTTGGGGAGTGGGTGAAGTATGTGATTATATTTCTAAGTTTTCTTGTGTCACAAAGTTTCTAATCCACTTCTTGAGACTCGCAAATTTTTTGTACTCTTTCCATTGAACAGGAGTACTGTTTGTCAATGCATGCGTCAATTGTCAATGCAGGAATTTCTTCTACATTCTGAATGCTTGAGAAACGAGAGTCAGCAAATATATTTCTTTTAGTTCATCTCTGTCTTCTGTGTTCCAATCTGCACTGTCCGTACCAGGATGGAATAATGTTTCATTATATGTTAAAAGTACTTTACATATCCAGGGAAGTCTTCAGAAATGAAATTCAGGTTTCTTGTTATCCTGGAGGACTGATACACTGAGAAAGGTATGTCATTGTAACAGGGACATAAAGAAACTTGGGAAAGTCATTTAAACTCATCCCATTTCAATTTTGTCACTTGTACAGTTGGGTTGATAATAATAAGCTCTCTTTGAAAAGAACTTTTGAGAATAAAATGAACAAGAAAGAGACTTGAGAATTATGAAAGTATACAAAATAGGAATTTTTAATGTGTGTATCACCCCACAAGAGATACCTGCACTGTAATATTCCACATTGTCTTTTAATGTCTGTGTTTATTAAATGCCCATAGTTAATAAAATGGGACATTTTGTTACTAAAAATCTTATTTTTCTGTAACTATCAAATGTGTGAAATTTGGAACAGTTGCTTACCTTTAGTTTTTCTGTAATCCTAATTGGTATTTTTTTTTCCTTTCTTGAAGTGGGATTAAGGGTATTTGCCAACATAAAACTTGGTTTGCCATTATTTTTTAGTGGGTTTATTTATCTTTTCATATCTTTGGCAAGCATAATTTTCTTTAAAGAATTTATTTTCAGGATGTGTGATTTCACTTGCGTGTTGTTTACAACTCAGTTTGGGAATGTGGAAGGACCACAGTGTGGTTTTATGGGTTATGTAAAAGTCTCATGTGACCACAGGGGTTTCTCAATTAATTGGCTTGTTCCTGATCAAGAGTTTAGAAGAGAAAAGTAGTTCAGTGATGGGGAGCCATTGGCTGTGCTGTTGGTTTTGAACTTAATCTGGTTTCTGGTCATTTGGAAAGGAGACATGGACCTTGGTTGGAGGGAAACCTTTGCTATTTAAGCTTCCAAATGATGTGGACAGGGGAAAATAGAATAGATAAGAAGTGGAATGCAACCTTCCTGTGGTGGAAGTGTGGGACCTGGAATGGATTCCATTGATGAGATGTGGAAACAAAATGGGCCATACATTTGTTGAAAGGAGTCAAATACAGAGGCAGAAAGTAGAATAGTGGACAAAACCCATGTGATGGCCTAACTGAGGCAGAGGAATGGGAGATAATGTGTGAATCTAAAGGAGATGAGTTGTGGCAGGAAACTGGGAATAAGGAGGAAGGAGTAAAGCTAACAATTGCCTTTGGGTTTCAGCATTTCAACTTTTTTTCCTGGTTTGTGAGCTTGCCTACACCAGTTGAACAATCCTAGAAAACGATATTATCAAGTGTCTTGAGGGCTACATCATATTTTGAACTTTTGGATCATAGGAGGCTGTGATGTGGGCTGGTTTCACTCTCTGTTAGCAACTTTCCTTGGTAAGTATCCCATGACTGTGGTATCTCCAATATCTTGGAGTCTCCAACACAATCCAGCTTTTATCTTAATAGCTTCATGTGATGGCTTCTCTGGGTTTCTGTTTAGGGGTACTGCTGATACACACACTTGGCCTCACTAGTTTTCCTCAGATGCAGAGGGAGATCCCACAACTCCTTTCTTGTATCCTTGACTGCAAAGCTAGAACCACGTGGCCAAAGCTGTGAAGTTTTGCTCTTAACTGAGGATGGAACATGGTTCCCATTTCCAATTGCATTTACATCAGCTTTCTGTTTCCCTCCCTGCTTAAGCTTTCTTTTAATTCAGTTTTTGCCAGTTAGATTATTAGCAGGGTGAGGGTGAGCACTCTGAAGTCACCACTCCCTTTATTCCACTTAGCATTAGGATTTCTTTAAACTTTTTATTTCCTTGAGCACTGGACTTGGCTCCATTTTATCCCCTGGTGCTCTTTTTTCTCCTCAGATTATACAGTTTGTATTTTCCTTGCCTCACTTGTTCCTTTTCATTGTAGGTTTGCACAAGAGTGGTGACTAGTAATCACATGGCACAGCAGTCAATACTAGACCTTCTTGAAATTGTTTCTACCAATGCCATTAATATAAAACTCTTTAGTTTAGCCTTTGGCAAATTTTTAGGACAAGGGCAACAAACAGCCACATTCTTTGCCAAAATATCACAAGAATTGTCTCTAGACCTTCCTGGTTCATACCAGCAGTATGAACAGGTCTGGCTGTGAGACACTTAAATGGGGTTTGTGAGCAGAATGTTACAAGTTGCTTAATGGCAACATAGACCCATTGCATCCCTGGAGCTGGTGCGGTGAGCATGGCTAGCCGAGCTGCCGTGTTGGACTGGGTAAGGTCAAAAGGAACAGTAGCCTTAATCTTAGCCAGCTTAGCATTTTAAGACACATTCCTGGTCAGAAAAGGATTTCAGATACACAATAGGACAGATTCAGATATAAAAGGCCTCTAGATGAGACACAGTGTGTTTAAAAAATGTACATAGGCTTGGAAGAGAGAAAGAAAAAAAGTATAGATAAAACGAAGTCTTTAAACAGACAATAAAAGTAATATAAAGAGAACAGTCATAGATTAAAGGAGTAAAGAAAAATAAGCCATGTCAAGATGGAATATGCACAGAGAGTCTGGATTATGTATTTTACTGTGTTTTCTTTGAATTTTTTTTGACTGCAGAGAGAGTGTTGATTCTGGGGACTGCTAAGATAAACCAACATATATATTTTTAAAGGTGTGTGGATTGATATCCAGGTCTTTGATTCAGTTCCATTGGTCCTCTGTCTGTTTTTCTGCCAATAACAGGCTGTTTTTTAGTACTGTAGCTCTGTAGTAAAGTTTGAAGTCAGGGATTGTGATACCTCCCAAATTCCTTTATAGTACAGGATTATTTTGGCTATTCTGGGATTTTTGCTTTTCCATATGAAGTTGAATATTGTTATTTCGAAGTCTGTGAAGAATTTTGTTGGCCATTGCATTGAACCTGTAGTTTGCTTTTCGTAAGACTGTCATTTTTACTATGTTAATTCTACCTACCAAAGAGCATGGGAGATCTTTCCACTTTCTTGTGTCTTCTTCAATTTCTTTCTTCAAAGATTTAAAGTTCTTGTCATACAGGTCTTCCACTTGTTTGGTTGGAGTTACTCTAAGATATTTTATGCTCTTGTGAAGGGTGATGTTTCTCTGATTTCTTTCTTAGCCCATTTATCATCTGTGTAAAGCAGGACTACTGATTTTTTTTTCAAATTAATCTTGTATCCTGCTACATTATTGAAGGTGTTTATGAGTTGTAGAAATTCCTTGGTAGAATTTTTGGGGTCACTTAGGAAAAATACCATATCATCAGCAAACAGTGAGAGTTTGAATTTTGTATCACTTTTTCTTTTAATGAAAGTCCAGGGAAAAGATACTAGAAACATATAAATCCTTTAAAAAAAACCAAGATCTTCACTGATCCCACATCAGACAAAGGTCTGATCTCCAAAATATACAAAGAACTCAAGAAACTAGACATTAAAATTCTAAATACCCCAATTAAAAAATGGGGTAAGGATCTGAATAGAGAATTCTCAACAGAGGATGTTCGAATGGCCAAAAGATACTTAAGGTCATGTTCAACTTCCTTAGCAATCAGGGAA